>JAJFZO010000234.1:1312500-1370000 GCA_021397835.1 Moringa oleifera | reverse complement strand
AACTAGCATATTGGAAGATCAATCGACCAAAATAACCATGAGCAATTATGATATTATAAGTTTCTTCCTCTTGATCGAATCTGTAACCTTCATTAGCAAATTCATTTTCTATGGTTTCTTTGATCAAACTAGAAGTTACCAAGGAACCATGCATAGCACTAAATAGGGAGTCATCGAATGCACCAGCTACGCCTAACATGTGAAATGAGTGCATAAAAATGTTATGCTCAGCTTGGAATACAATCATAAAGTTGAAAGTACTAGAGATTCCTAGAGGCATACCATCAAAAAAGCTTCCTTGACCAATTGGATAGATTAAGAAAACAGCGGTAACAGCTGTAACAGGAGATGAATATGCAACAGCAATCCAAGGGCGCATACCCAGATGGAACCTAAATTCCCACTCAGGACCCATGTAACAAAATATACCAAGTAAGAAGTGTAGAACAATTAGCTCATGAGAACCGCCATTATATAAGCATTCATCAACGGATGCGGCTTCCCAGATCGGGTAAAAGTGCAAACCTATAGCTGCAGAAATAGGAATAATGGCACTAAAAATAATATTGTTTCCATAAAGTAGAGATCCAGAAATAGGTTTAAGAATACCATTAATATCTAGGAGGAGCTACAATGAATGCGATAATAAATACTGAAGTTGCGATCAATGAGGTAGGAATCATCAAAACACCAAACCATCCAATGTAAAGAAGTTTTAGTGCTAGTTATCTAGTTACAGAAGCGACCCCATAGGCTTTCATTTTCGCATCTCTCTAGAATCGTAATCATGGTAAAATCTTGGTTTATTTAATCATCAGGGACTCCCAAGCACACAAATTCTCTAGAAATAGAAATATGAGAGCTTGTTATTCAACAGTATAACATGACTTATATACCCATGTCAACCAATGTCAAATGTATATCTGTAATCTTATCTATCTATATTCATTAGAATTTTTTCTGAATGAATGAAGTGAGTTGCAAAATAAAAGTGGAATGCAGATTTATATCCATACATTTTATATATGAATATCATTCAGATACGATAATAATGATGTAATGGGTTGCCCGAGATTCAAACCCAGAACTAGTCGGATGGAGTAGATAATTTATTTGTTAAAATGAAACAAAATAGATATAGGTAAAGGTAACAAAATCCCTCCCTAAACCATGCTTGCTTTTTTCATTGCACACGACTTTCTCTATGTGTACATAGAAAACTCAGTTTCTTCCCTAAAGAAATTCGAATTGAATATCAGTTAATCAACCTTATTATTTTTTTTCTTATTCTTACTGTATGAACATTTAATAATAGTAATAGAAATGAGTGTATTTTTTTGTTATCTCTTCATCATTTATGAAAAATTTCCATTTACACTACATGGTCCCATAACCAAATCATTCATGATTGACCAAATCATTGATGCAAATAATATCTAAATACCAAATACACCCTCTATATAACTTTTACGAAGCAGAATAAGCTCTTGGAAAGATAAAAGAAAGAACTTGTTCTTCCTCCATAAAGAATTTTTCCAAAAAGTCTGAACCTAATCTTTTCAAAAAAGCACGTACAGTGCTTTTATGTTTAGAGCAAAAGTTTTAACACAAAAAAGTTAAAGTATATATTTTATTTTACATAAATTCTTTTTTTTTTTTAGGATCTACTATGATAATGAGAAAGATTTTTGCATATATGCATAAATCGATCGATAATATCAGAATCTGATGAATCGATCTAAGTCGGCTTACTAATTGGATGCCCCAATGTATTACAAAATCTCGCTTTGGTCAATGATCCAATCATAGGAATAATTGGAATTTTTGTATCAAACTTCTTTATAGCATTATCTATTATAGATGAGTTTTCTAGCATTTGGCTCCGTACCACTAATGGATTAAATCTCAAACTTGAAAAATAGCCTAGAAAGTTTAGATAATCTTTGGATAATTGGTTTATACGGACCCTTCGTCATTGAGACCACACGTAAAAATGACATTGCCAAAAATTGACAAAGTAATATTTTCATTTATTCATCATAAGAGGCATATATTTTGATGTCAAAAATGGATTTTCCTTGATATCTAACATAATGCATGAAAGGATCCTTGAACAAGCATAAGATATCCTGAAAACCATTGACAAAGGTTTTTATAAGGTGTGTTTTTATAAGATTTTCTATTTTTTCATAGAAAAAATTCCCTCAAGAAAGACTCTAGAAGATGTTGATCGTAAATGAGAAGATTGGTTACAGAGAAAAAACAAGATGGATTCGTATTCACATACATGAGAATTATATAAGAACAAGAAAAGCCTTGGATTAAAAAATGATTTCTTTCGAGTAATAAGACTCTACCAATTACAATACTTGTAGAGACAGAACTGCAATAAATGCAAAAAAAGAGCCATCTTTTGCCTAGAAATGAAGGGGTTGAACCAAGATTTCCAGATGGATAGGGTAAGGTATTAGTACATCTAATACATAATTTAAATGTGAAAATTTGTCCCCTAAAAAGGGAAATATTGAATGAATTGATTGTAAATTATGAGATTTTGCTAGTTCTTTTCCTTCTAAGATAAATACTAATCTTAGAAAAAATGGAATTTTTGCAATCACTGCAAATACTACTGATATCATTTGATAACGAAAATTATTGTTTTGACCAAAAAATGGATTTTGGTTAGAATCATTAGCGAAAATAATCAAATGATTCTATTGATACATTCACAAAATTAAACATTTCACAATTACTGAACTAGATTTATTATCATAACTTAAATTTTTCAACAAAATTGATCTATTTATATTTAAACTATGATCATGAGCAAGTGTATAAATATACTCCCAAAAAAAAGGTGGATATAGGAAGTCATGTTCCTGAGATCTATCTAGCTCTAAATATACTTGAAATTCCTCCATTTCAATTGATATTAGATTTGAACGGGTGTTTATTGGGTTATCAAATGATACAAAGTGCCATAGAGCCGAAACAAGGTATTATAGTAAGAAAGAATAGATACCTCGAAAACAGGTAAACTCATCAATGGATTCTCTACCCTCTTTTTTCCATCTAATTGATTTATGTTGCTTATAGGGAAGATAATTAGAAACCTTTTATTTTTCCAACCCAATCGCTCTTTTGATTTTGGAAATATATTTTTTTCTTCATTAATATACTACTTCTTCTACACATTCATCTCCAGCCCATAATAGGGAAAAACTAATAGTTAGGACTCATTAAAAAAATTAATAATCCACTCATAAGAAAAGTCCTTCCCGTATTAGGCACTAACATGTTTTTAACATTTAATTAGATTGGGTAATCATTCAAATTATGAAGAGAAGCTCATTGCCTTTTGTTTCCCTCTAATTGGTTCATATAGTTTTATCCATTTATTCACTCGACCCAACTTTGGATTCAATTCATTTTGTTCTGCACTGAGAATTCAAACATGGGTTTATATCGATTCAAAAAAAAAAAGAAATAAGTTATCCGAATTCTCCATTGATATGACATGCTGTTATTTCCATTCATTCCTTTCAGGATCAGTCGTGGTCTTATAAACTCTACTGCTGGTATGGATGAATCCTTTTCTTCATACAAATGTGTAAAAGATGCTTGTTGCACTTAAAAGCCGAGTACTCTACCGTTGAGTTAACAACCCAAAAAAAGTAATTAGAAAGTGTAAATACAATTGGAATACAAAAAAAAAGAAAAAAGAGAGATTCAATTTCACGATGTAATCAAAACCAAAACATTAAACTAGCAAGAAATCTAAAAAATTTAAACTAAAATTTTTTAATTGATTATGAACATAAAAATAAATGAACAAAGTAAATAGTAAATAAAAATACAAGAAATTCTCAGATAAACACATAGATAAAGTAATAAAAATTTATACACTGTCTCTTTTTCTTATGTTATTTATCCATTTTTTTCACTATCAATGAACAAAACGACTTCTTATATCACACCAAAATAATTTCTTGTATCCCAAAAAAATAAAAGAACCTATGATTTGACTGAAGTAAAGTAAAAAACCAAACCTATGGATCAGGGATAAATAGATCTATTTTTCTATGATCGCATTATATTTGTTCGATACACTCTTATCAATATGATTGTGGATATTGAATATGATGAAAAGAATATAAAAAAGAAACATAAAATATAAAATATATAATTAAAAAAACACAAGCTTAATCCCTTGTTTTCTTGGTTATTAATAGATTTACAATGAAAGAAAATCACCTTAGTGAGGGTAATATAAAAAAAATGATATTTTTTTAACCAATTTCTTCATTTATTTTTTTCTATGTATTTTATACCAATAAAATTATATCAATAAAATCAATTTTCATAAAATAAAATTTTCTCATTATAGAACATGATATTCTCTAGTAAGAATACTAAATTATGAAAAATAAATAGGTATGAATAGAAGAAAAGAGGGGGAAAGAGTAAAGAATTTTTTATATAAAGTTACATATCAGTCATCCACACCCTCTTTTTTTATATTTCATTACTTTAATTTTGTTAGATTAACACTAAGTTTTGTAAAAGTCCTTGCCTTCTTTGAAATATTATGAACAGTTCCTATAGGTTGAGTGCCTTTTTTAAGGAAATATAAAATAGCAGGAACATTTAAATAGGTTTAATTAATTATCAGATCATAAAAACCCAATTTTTGAAGATCCTTTCCTTCTCTTCGAGATCAAACATCAATTGCAATGATTCAATAAATGGCTGATTGGGATAGATGTAGATGAATACTAACTCCCCTAGAAATGTATAAAAGGGTTTTTTTCTCGTACGGCTCGAGAAAAAAATGATTATGATTAGAAATGAGTTTTTGTCTATGTATAAAATTAGAATGTGAAATAGATTCATAAAAGACCAAATCAATTAGGCATTTAAGTCCTAAATCCTTTTTTCTTTTTTTCTATTTGGAAAAAGAAAAAACAAGCATTCATGCTCTCATAACTCAAGTTGGATAAGTCTTAAGTAGGTCAACAAAAAACCCTTAGGCATTTCATTTATTGAGTAGTGTCTAACCTCCTTGTTGTTTATTCCTTTAGAATCGATTTTGATTCATTATGATCTAGTTGTTGAGACAATTGAAAACAAGACAGTATTCTCTTGTTTCAGGATCCTTTATCCTTGCTTTGAATCATTGGGTTTAGACATTACTTTGGTGATTTTTAATCATTTTAAAAATGGTAGCAACAAGCCCTTTTTTGTTTAGGATTTCTTTCTATCAAAAAAATCATACGAACACTTGATTCACGCATCATACACTTTACATCGAAAGAGTTCTCACAATTTCAGCAAATTTTCCTTGTGGATTTGAAAATTTGCTTGAAATGGATCCGTTCAATTTTTACATCCAAAAAAATATACTTATGAAGTTGTTCCAACATATTGATTGGCACTAACCTTAGATCCTTACCCCTTAAGAAAGGAATAAACATTTTCTCCTCGAGCTCCATCTAGTACTATTTTTTACATTAGAACCCAACAAAAATTAAGATTCTAGTAGAATAGAACAAAAAATGTTAAGCCAGGAGCACCTTTATTCTTGTATAAAGTAAAGTGGTGGATGTAAAAATCCATAGTAAATCATGTCCTTCAATACAAGTTGCACATTGCTTTCCACCACATTGTTTCAAAAGAAGTTTTACCATAACATTCCTCTAGTTTGGAACTAGTATGTAATTGATTCAATTATGGAATCATGAATAGTCATTATTTGATCGGTACATAGTAGTCTTTACTTTTTCCCCCTATTTGTCTATGAAATATGAACGGGATGGAGAATTTATGAAGAAAAAGTCTCAGTAAGAATTCAAATAAATTCCATATTTTATTGTATAAATGCAATGCCTATTTCATTGTATGAATGAAAAATACATATTTATATCAATAAATAAATTTAACTATTTATTTAATAATATATATTTTTGAATTGCAACTCTTGTAACCTATGTTTCCACCTTAACCGCATCATAGGTAGATATTATTTGAACTTGATTCAAGTGGTTTAAAAGAAATCTTTCTTCCTCCTAAACCTAAAAAATTAGAAACAAGAGTCACATTCTCTCCAATATTTTACTCTTAAATAGAAGGTTGTTCAAAAAGAATAATATTTACTCTATGATTTGGGACAGAAGGTTTCGAACCTCCGAATAACGGGACCAAAACCCATTGCCTTACTGCTTGGCTAGACCCTATTTAGATTTCTATTCAACACTAATAAAGACTAATATTGTTAGTAGTTGTTCGTCAACTCCAACCCAAATATCTATGAAATAGATTAGATTGGTGTTAGGAGTTTGACACGTGTAGATATAAAATGAAACCAAATTTATTGATCATTACATATAATTCAATTAAGATATTGTATGAAAGTATAATTTATTCTATTCTCTTGTGAGAATGGAAGGATTTTTTATTAGGTGAGTTCAAAGAAGTATTTTTACTCTACCTTAATTTCCTTTCTTGATTTGGACCTTATATCAATAACATATTAATAACTCAATCAAAATCAAATTATCTATGAGAATAAAATATTTGTTATGCTTAATATATTTAAATTGATCTGTATCTATTTTAATTCTGCCCTTTTTTTGAGTAGTTTTTTATTCACTAAATTGCTCAAGGCCTACGCTTTTTTTGAATCCAATCATAAACGTTATGCCAGTAATACCTATTCTCTTTTTTCCTTTAGCCTTTGTTCGGCAAGCTGCTATAAGTTTTCAATGAGATCCTTAATATTGTCCTAGAAAAATTCATGATTTGTTCGAGAAAAAAATTTTAACAATTAAGAAGATCAAATAAGTCTAATAGTATTAATGAACCCCCAATTCAAACATTAAAATTTTTGAGTAGACGTGATAAATCTGGATCATTTTATTTCCTTATTTTGAACCCTTTTTTTCACTGAAAGAACCTATTAGAGTCCACCACAACACAATACCTAATTGTTGGTATGAAAAAAATTTTGTGATAGGAAAGACTCAACTCTTATCTTCTTACAAATGAATTCTTGAAAAATCAAATCTTTTCCATTTGATTTAATTTATAAAAATTATCAAAATCACTTCATTTCTTGGTGTCAAAATAAATAGAATATATGGTATAAAAATAAAGAATCCATTTTCTTTTTTCCCCAAACAAAGATAAGATCTTGGAGATTATGTAATGGGTACTCTCAAACTTTTTGTTTACACTGTAGTGTTATTCTTTGTTTCTCTCTTCATCTTCGGATTCTTATCTAATGATCCAAGGCGTAATCTTGGACGTGAAGAATAAAAAAATAAGGGTTTTATTGTTTGATTTTTATAAATGTTATAATGTTATTAGGATTTTATCTATTCCAATTCCATATCATCAAAAAAGAAATGGAAAGAAAGGGATTCGAACCCTCGGTACGAATAACTCGTACAACAGATTAGCAATCCGACGCTTTAGTCCACTAAGCCATCTTTCCTAATTAAAAAAGGATAAGTACTATCTTACATTACACAAAAAGTAATGCTTAAAAAAAAACCCTTCTTTACTTTTTTGATACTTTGCTTTTTTTTTTTGTATAGATTATTAATTATTTACAATATAACTTATATATATATATATATATATATATAACTCCTATCAAAAATTCTATTTAGAAAAAAAAATATTTGAAAGAGATATTTCAAATAAAAATATAAAAAAGAAGAATATCTTTTTGATTTTGTCTCGTCCCAAAGGTCTTTTTTTGTTTCCATAGCCTGACCTGATCAGTACCTAGTCGAGCCTTTTTTTTCTTTTATACAATGAATCAAATCATATCATTGAATCATAGCTAAAATGATTCTTTTTCTTTTTTGTTTGAAATTCAAAAAAATGTGTTTGTGACATAGAATTAGAGCGCCATTTATTTTTTTATTTCAGTTTTTTATTTATATTTATTAAAATAAAAGAAAATCTTAATTATAATGTATTAATAATACAATTTATTTATTTATTTTAAAATTTTATATTATATTATTTATTCTATAATTAATTTTATTATATTTTTCTAAAAAAATATCTTTAAATATATTAAAGTAAGGGAAATATGGATTTTTGCCAATACATTTTTATGTTATGACCTAAGCCCTTTTGCTAAGCCTTATCTATCAAAATTCCTCCAACAAAAGGAAAAAAAAATACTTTCTTATTTTATTTAGTTATTAAACTAAATAACTCAAATGACCCCTATTTTACTAATTTCATTAGGTCTCTTGAAAAAACACGTTAATACTCTAATTTTCAAGATTTTTTTTATTCTATTTTATTTTGATTACGTCCAATTGTCTTGTTCGATAAAAGGTCTTTTTATATATAATAATCGCATTGTAGTGGGTATAGTTTAGTGATAAAAAATGTGATTCGTTTTATTAACCCCCTTAATAGTTAAGGGATCCTTTGATTTGGTTCATCTTACGATCAAAGACTTTATTTCTTAAAAGGATTTAATCCTTTACCTTTCAATGAAAAATTTGATGAAGAGTATAAATTCTCGTGATTTGTATCCAAGAGCCAATTATAAATTGAGAAATTAATTGGATTATGAAATTACAAAACATAATTTTTGAATTGGGTCGCTATTTTCAATTGAATAAGTATGAAAAAAGGATCCATGGATAAAGATAGAAAAATTTATTTCTAATCGTAACTAAATCTTCAATCCAAATTTTGTTTTGCATAGAAAAAATTTAAGCAAAATAGCTAATAAACGATAACTTTAATTTACTAGAGACATCGACATATTGTTTTAGCTCAGTGGAAACAAAATACTTTTCTTAAGGATTCTATTAAATAGAAATAGAGAATGAAGTAACTAGAAAGATTGTTATAATCTTCATCTTCTAGAAGGATCATCAATAAAGCAAATTATTTTGAATTGAATGCATTCACACAGAAAAGCTAACATAGATGTTATGGGTCTCATTTTTATTTTGTTCCCGTCTTATTATATCTGGAAAATTATCCATCTTCCATAAAGGAGCCGAATGAAACCAAAATTTCATGTTTGGTTTTGAATTAGAGATGTTAAAAATGATGAATCAACGTTAACTATAACCCCTAACCTTCTGAGCTAACGATATGGGTTTGATTCTCGCTACTCGTTTTAGATTCCCAATTCTATATTATAGAGATACAATCTATTTGAATATGTGTTAATTCACTTCATTAAAGTGAATTAATACACAATTCCTAAAATTATCTCACATATTCTTTATTTTTTCCGAACAAAAGATAGCAAAGTAAAAAAATGCGAAAAAAATCAAAATGAAAAGTGCCCATTGTCTAATGAATAGGACAGAGGTCTTCTATACCTCTGGTATAGGTTCAAATCCTATTGGACGTAATTTATTTTCATATATATTTCTATGTTAAGAAAGAAATATTGAATGATTTGAATAAGAGATGCATACTTACGTTTTACATATATATATATATATATTATATACTTATTTAATACTTGGAAACTTACATTATTATTAAATGAAAACAAAATTAATTAAATTAAAGAATAAAGATTAATAATGATTAATTTATTTTTTTATTTATTTATAATTGTTCTTGAAAAGTAGAACACGTTCTATTTGTTCTTAAATAGCTTTTTTCAAAATGGCTTCTACTTCCTCAGTAAATGTCTTGGTAGAGGATATGATTTCTTGGAACTGAGGTTTATTCGTTTTTAAGTAAGTACGTAACTCAATGAGAAATTTCCTTACCTATCCACGTTCTAATGAATCAATCTAACCATTTGTTCGAGTATAAATGGTCATTATCTGTTCTTCCACCATGAAAGGCGCTGATTGGGATTGTTTGAGTAACTCACGTAATCGTTGACCTCTTACCAATTGATTCTGAGTACCTTTATCAAGATCAGAAGCAAATTGCACAAAGGCTTCTAATTCAATGAATTGAGCCGATTTCGATTTTAATTTGCCAGTTACTTGTTTCATAGCTTTAATTTGAGCTACAGATTTGACTTTAGAGACAGAAATACCTATATTAATAGCAGGTCTGATGCCAGCAATGAATAGATCGACAGATAAGAATATTTGTCCATCTGTAATGGAAATTACATTAGTAGGAATATAAGCCAAAACATATCCTGATTGAGCCTCAACTATTGGTAAAGCAGTCATACTTCCTTCACCTAACTGAGAGCTTGATTTAGCGGCTCGTTCTAAAAGACGTGAATGCAAATAAAAAACATCTTCTGGATAAGCTTCATGACCAAGTGGTCTTCATAATAGAAGAGACATTTGGTGATAAGCCTGTGCTTGTTTGGAAGGATCATCATAAATGATTAAAGTATGTCATTCATGGTACATAAAATATTCAGCTAAAGTAGCTCATGTATAAGACACTAGATATTGTATTATAGCTAGAGAATCCATCGTTTTGGCTACCACAATAATGTATTCCATTGCCTCCCTTTCTTGGATAGTGGTTACTACCTAAGCCACGGAAGATGCTTTTTGACCAATAGCTACATAAACACATATTACATTTTGCCCTTGTTGATTGAGAATTGTATTTGTGGCTACTGCTATTTTACTAGTCTGTCTGTCCTTAATAATTAATTCTCACTGCCCACATCCTATAGGGATCATCGAATCAATTGCAATAAGTCCTGTTTGAAGAGGCTCATATGCAGAACATCTCAAGATAATAGTTAGAGCGGTAGATTCAATTAACCGACATTCAAAAGCTGAAATCTTACCTTGACCATCAATAGGTTTAGCCAAGGCATTTATAACACAACCTAAATAAGCCTTACTCTCGGGTATCTGAGCAATTTTTCTTGTTGCTTTGACAAAACTTCTTTCTTGTATCATCAAATCGTTACCCATTAATACAACACCAACATTATTTGTTTCTAAATTCAGGATAATACCTATCGTACCCTCTTCAAATTCTACTAATTCGCCTGCCATTACGTCATCAAGACCATAAATATGAGCGATTTCGTCGCCTACTTGAAGTACGGTTCAATATTTACAATCTTTACTTCTCTATTATATTGCTCAATACGTTCACGGATAATATAACTAATTTTGTTGGCTCTAATGGTTATCATGAGTATTTCCTAATTCTTTTTTTGAAGCAAAAAAAAATATGTCTATAATAAAAGTAAAGGATTAATTAGTTATTTCTTTCATCGCCCCAAACATACCATTATTAGCATTAATGGTACATAAATGTAACTTCTTACTGAAACAACTATTCAGAGTTCCTATAGCTCCTTGTAAAGCTTGTTGGAAAACCTGTTGTTGGACTTGATTAATTGCTCTTTGTTGTTCAAAAAAATGGTTTCATTTTTATAATTTTTTAATTGTTCGAAAGTCTTATAAGTTGAATTAATCAAATTCAATTTTTCTCATTCTATCTCAGAGAATACATTCACTCGAAACCTATCCGCCTCCATTTTTACTTTGTGTAAGCAAGCTCGGGCTTTTTCTAATGATTCAATAGCCCCCCTCCGCGTAGCTCTTCTAAATTTTGAATAGTATTCAAGATGCTCTATTTTTGATTATCTAATAAATCACTTAATGAAAGTGGATTATCTTTACATTCATTTCAAAAAATTCCATGATCCCTTCCCGAACCAAACATGAATCTTTCCATTCGTTTGGCTTTCATGCTTAATTACTTAAATCACTTATACTTCTGAGGGGTTAATTCACATATCTTTTTTTTTTTTAATGTAATGAGTCTATTCTCTCCTTCTTTTCTCTATTTATATTCAAAAAAAAAAAATATCGAGGGTGATCACTAATCCAAGATTAGAATATTCACAAGATTCCTCTAACCAACCAAAAAATATATAATTGTCAGCAAAGTTGTTTCTTTTTTTTTTTCAAATCCAAAGAATTCTTCTTACTTTATACCTAGGTCATCAATTCAGTAATAAAAAAAAAAGGGTTTGAAACACCAATTTTTCCATTTTCAATCAAAATAAAGGGCTTAAATGATTTTATTGACATGAGTGTTTTATATTGAAAAAAATTCTAACTATTCATTTTGAAAATATTTCTATTTTAACTATAGTAGTAGAAAGAGTAAGATGCTGCATCTAGACTTCAAAGGGTTTAGCTTTAACCATAGTAATGATCCCAGATTTTTGGTTGATAGAAAATCAAAATAAAGTAGATTTACCAATGAATCACGAAATGTTATGGTTCTTAAATATGATTTTTAAAATTTATTTAGAAGTAATTCGCGGGATTGTGCACCTCTTAGTTCTAAAGTGCAACCGGGCGGATCAAGCCTATTCTTGAAATAAACAACTCACACATACTTTCTTTTTAAGAAAGATCAATACACCAAGCACTACACTTAGATTTATTGGATTTGTTGCTAAAATATCAGTATTAAACCCAAAACTCCCAACGGATCTCTAGTGACATAAGAAAAGGAAAGAATCAGTTATATTTTTCATATAATCCCCTAAAAAAACAAAGTTTTTTTTGTATTGTATCACTTATTTTTTCTATTTCTATTCTATGTATTTTTATATATTTTTTAAATTTTATAATTTTTTATTTAATAATTTAATATAAATTAAATAATTAAATTCAATTTACTTAATTCTAGTACTTATTTCTAAACAGAGTCAAAAATATATTCTATTTAGAAATGTATTTTTTTATTAAAAATTATCAACAATGATAATACTTATTAGAATTTAGTTAGAATTTAGGACCAAGTCTCATGTAAATTTCAAAATACCTCTCTTCTGTTTTGCAACACTCCTTAAAAAAAAGATTTCCTTTGGACTAAGAATAAGAGAGGGAAGGAAGAAAGCAAGTTGGTGTGCTAATTCCTCATCCTCAAATTAGTCCTTCCCATGGATTATTGTCTGAACGAATAAATAGTTGTAGAAGTGAAATCTTGATATAATTTGAAAAAGCAAGGAGTAGGTCCCTGTCCATAAAATAAGAAACAAAATATGTGATTTTTTAGATTTATAGGATTAAATAAAAGGATTCTCAAATAAAAGCACTAATGTTACAACCAGTCCATAAATTGTTAAAGCTTCCATAAAAGCCAAACTTAGTAATAAAGTACCTCGTATTTTTCCTTTCGCCTCAGGTTGTCTCACGATACCTTCGACAGCTTGGCCCGCAGCAGTACCTTAACCAAGTCCAGGTCCAATAGAAGCAAGTCTAACGACCAACCCAGCAGTAATAACGGAAGCGGCAGAAATCAGTGGATTCATGATAAGTTCCTTGCACTAAAATAAAGAAATGGTTAATGATACAATCATCTAATGAATTATGACTTCATTATTCCATCGCTAAGATTTACCTAGCCAAGGTAACTAAGAACTCTGAATTGAAGTAATAATATTATTGAACTATCAAAACTACTTCGATATCTCTTTTTTAGTTCTTATCCACGGGATTTTTATGAATCCATATATATATGTTTTTTTTCATTTCTTTTTTGTGAACCATTCTTTGAATCCTTCGTTCTATTTCTTGGTTTCATCTCTTTATTCATTCAATTCACAGTCAAGATGAAAGGCAAGAACTTGTATTGGAATCTCTATCTAAATTCACAACAGTAGGACAGATTAGATATATCTTTAGTTCATATATAACTAGTTAATATCTAATATCACATATACATATGTTTCTTCCATAGCGTAAACCAACTATTCTTATTTGAATCCTAGATGAAATTGGATTCTAGAATTTTTCTTGGAAACATCCACAAGAATTGGCTTATAAACATTAGATTACATATACCTAATTCTACCACCCCAACCAACCCTATTTTATATGAATCTTGCTTTTTTGTAAATTCTTTTCTTCCTTTTATTTATCATTAGATACAATCCAAATGGGTCAATTCATTAGGTCAAATCATTGCATAAAATAAATATTAGTATTTGATTGAGCTAAATTCATGCAATTTAATTTATTATTTATTAATATTTTATTTTGATCAATCATTGAATTGAATGAAATTAACTAATATTGAAATTGAGCATCGTTCTAAAAAAGATATTTTTTTAATCATTTTTAATCACACGTCATAAATTGATACCATAAGAATTCTTATTCAAATTATTTTCTTCTAATATTTAATTTGATTGAAATTGAATAAACAAAACAATATAAATATGAAGAGAATATTGATTGGATGTAGGCATAATAAATGAATGATTGAACGAGAATTTTAGGAAAAAGATCTTTTAGATCTCTTTCCTTTTTTTATTACAATTCCCTAATATCGTAATCTTTTTTGCTATTACTCTAGATCGTATATACTGTATTTGTATATTTATGTTCCTTAAGTAAATTATGCATACATTGGACTGGGAAAAAAAGACTATTTCAAAAACTAGTCAATGGTGACCTTCCATAGATTCGCCTGTACAAGCCGTAGCTAAAGTTGCAAGAATAAAAGCTTGAATGCTGCTTGTAAATAATCCAAGGAAAATTATAGGTGTAGGAACCACTAAAGGTACTAAAGAAACAAGAACAAGAACTACTAATTCATCGGCTAATATATTTTCAAAAAGTCAAAAACTAAGTGATGAAGGTTTTGTGAAATCTTCTAAGATGTTAATGGGTAAAAGAATTTGAGTTGGTTGAATGTATTTACTGAAATATCCTAATCTTTTTTTTTTTTGGTAAGACTTGCATAGAAATATGCTACTGACGTGAGTAAAGCTAAAGCAATGGTAGTATTTATATCATTCGTAGGTGCGGCTAATTCCCTATGAGGTAACTATATGATTTTCCAAGGTAAAAGTGCACCTGACCAATTAGAAACAAAAACAAATAGAAACATAGTTCCAATAAAGGGAACCTATGGACCATATTATTCTCTAATATGAGTTTTGCTCATGTCTCGAATGAATTCAAGAACATATTAGAAGAAATTTTGGCCGTTAGTTGGAATGGTTTGTGGATCCCGAACCATTATAACGGCGAAACCTAATAAGATAGCAATTACAACCCAAGAAGTAATCAGTACTTGAGCATGGACTTGTAAACTTCCTATCTGCCAATAGAGATGTTGGCCTACGTCTACACTAGATAGATCGTCTAACCCATTTAGTGTGTTGATGGAACATGATATAACATTCATATTGGCTCCTGACAGAAATAGGACCTTTAAATTATTTTAATTCAACCACCTCTCTTGTTTGACTTACTTATTTGAATTGTATATTTTGGTTTTGGATACCAAGTAAACTAATCATATAATATTCACAGTTATTTTTATGTTTTTTTCTTTTGTGCAGCTCAGGAGTAGTAACCGATTCCATAAATCAAGGGAGTCCCTCCCTCTAAAAAAATTTTTTATCTTATTATTAATCAAGGATTTTTTATATAACCAGAACGACCCTTACAAATTACGAACACTAATTTGTTAAGAAAGCTATGGCGTCATCATTTGTTGGAGTCGAAATATCTGCAAGATCAGGATCACAGTTTGCATTAATTAAAGAAATTATTGGAATTCCTAAAGTGATACATTCTCGAAGAGCCGTATATATATATATATATATATATATATATATATATATATATATATTTATGATGATTACAATATCAGGCAACCTCATCATGTATTTAATCCCACCTAGATATGTTTGCAAATGAGATAATTGTCTCTTCATCAAAACTGCATCTCTTTCTAGAAGATGATTAAGCCTCCCTGTCTTTTCTTTTATTCTCAAGTCTCCAAACTTATGAAGTCTCATTTCTATAGTGGACCAATTTGTTAACATACCACCGAGCCGTTTTTTATTAACATAATGATACCGAGCCCTTATTGCAGCTTACGCCACTAAATCAATCGCTTTATTTTTTGTCCCAATAATTAAGAATTATTTTCCCCTACTTGCTGCATCAAACACTAAATCACAAGCTTTTGATAAAAAATGAGTAGTTCTAGTCAGATTTGTAATATGAATACCATTACGCTTTGCAAAGATATAAGGTGTCATTCTAGGATTCTATTTTCTAGTACCATGACCAAAATGTACTTCTGCTTCCATCATCTCTTCTAAATTAATGTTCCAATATCTTTTGGCCATTTCTCCTCACACTTCTTCTTTAAAAAAAAAAAAGAGAAAAGAGGTACCCTGAAATAAATAATTGTTCTGATAGAACCTTCTCTTCTACCAGAGATTAGTCGTTTATACACGATCCAAGCCATTACTTTTTATTCGTTATTATCATTATTACTGTTGATAAATTAACAAATCAAATGACTATAGCAAACAACAAATAGTTAAGTTAAAGACATGAATCCGCTCTTAGGAATCATTAAATCCTATAAAAGATCATTCAGATGTATTATGCAAATTCTTTGCAATGCAAGAGTGAAATAATTGTCTGTTGTGGAAGAAAATATCTTTCATTTCCCCCTCAAATAAATATAAATTCTTTTTTTTTGTTTTCAAAAGAATGCTGGGTCTTGAACAATGCACTAATCCTTTGAATTTGATACCTGCGGTGATCAACCCCTTAGAACAATATTCTTTTTCAAGCTTTTCAATTAATCGATACGACCTTGGAAAGCAGCTTTTGCTAAACCTTGAGTAGTTTCTTGAAAACTTGCTTTAGATATAAAACTTTGAGTATTTAGAGATGCTCTCGTTATTCCTAATAAGATGGCTTGATAACAAATTGCTTCTTCTAAAGCACGTCCTGTTTGTTCTACTCGTAACAATCCAATCAGTCCTCCAAGTAAAAAAAAAAAACATTAGACATTCCCCCTTCTAAAACCAAGACTTTTGATTTTATTTGACATATAATAATTTCTATATGCCTAATATGGATTTGTACCACCAGGGATCGATAAACCTTTTGGATCTTCTTAACCAAAGAGATGCGATTTTGCACTATAGTTAGCTCAAAACCAATCAAGAATCCCCAAGGAATTCCAAGAATCGTGTTATACGCTTATTCCAACCCTCAACTCTCTTTTCTAGGTTCATTGATATTGAATCAATTGAACATACTTCTAACACTTGTTCCACTTTTGGAAGACCTTGTGTTATATCACCAGACCTCGATTTTTCATATATAAATGTAACTAACGTATCTCCTTCGTAAAGGATTTCTCTGTAATGCCCATGAATAGTTGCTCTTGGAGTAGCCAAATACATTTTCACAAATAAATTGTCTGAGATTAATTATTGTGGATGTTTCTTCACAATAATTATGATAATAATTTCGATGGGGAAAATACCAATTCAAATTGAATAGATTCAAAATGATGTTACTCCATCGATGGGGATTATAAATCCTCCTGTTTTTGTCCACTAAGTAATATTTAATTACTTGAAAAATATGTTTTAAATTGTCAAGTTGAAAATATTTTATTACTGAGATCTGATTATGACTTATTAAATGGTAAAACGAATAAAAATTCGTAATTTGAATGGTTGTTCCTAAAGTGCCTGACGAATTTCTAATTGTAATTAGAGGATTCTTTTTAATTTTAATTGATGCTTTTATCACATTGTGATATTTTACATGATTGAATGAATTCATTCCAAAATAATCAGATGATGACAAAATTATCAAAGATTGGCATTCCTTATTTCTATTCAATAACGTATGAATAGTTTCGTTATTTTGGCTAAGTGATTGTTGAATCCTTGCCTTGGAATAAATGGAATAAAACGGATTGATGCGATTTGACCATCAGAGATCAATCTTGAACCTGACTGATTGATCCTTTTTCTAATACATGAAATATGGGATTTCACTAAGTTGATCCTTAGGAAATCTCAAATCAGACCATTTGTACTCGCTTCAACAGAGAAAGTACAGACCTCTTCGAAGGAAGAACTTTTGTTTTCTTGGTCCCAATTAAAGACTAAACAAGTTCAAATCAATTGAAAACTTATGTCAGAAATTCCTCGAGCCGATTTGCCATTTCCATAAAGGATATAATTGACAACTCAAAATTGCATATTATACTTTTCCCGAAATATATCATGTGGAAAGAGTGTTGCTAAATTTAAACTGTCCGCTATCTCATATGTGGCTATGGGTCGCACCAAAACAAAACACTTTTTCTTGGTAGGTGTGATCCGTTGGACATAGATCTAATTTTTCAATTTTTTTTTATTCCTTAAATTTTTTTTTTTGCCTTCCTGCAATATCATGATGCCACTATGTCAGGATATCTTATCTGTCTTTCCTGGAAAATGGATATCTCCAGAAAAGATTTTAAGTTCAATACGTTTTTTTCCTCTCTCCACTCGAACCAATCTGCCTACTTGGCTTTTATATTTAATGTGATTCGTGTATCTACTCCAATGATACTATTGTTCCATGCCATTATGGAAGAAGATTCGATTAAAATTTGCACTTCCTCAGGAATGAAAAAAAATCGATCTACCTTGATTTGGTATTTTGTCTTAAATTTTTTGACTCCTCGATACTCAATCACATCCTCTTTTTTTACAATTTAATGCACCCTCTAGTCCCATATTTAAGAATTCCTAAACTCTTTCTTTTGTATCGAGGATTGTCGAAAAAAGTAAGAATACTATTTCTCTGAAAAATACCATTTATGGGTATTTCAATCAAGAGAACTGAACATGGCATTTGTTCTTTCTCTTGTTCATGAATCAATTGGAATGGAATGATAAATTGATTTCTTCGCCTATTTGCTAATAAATCTAAATTCTTGTGAAGAATAGCAAAATTTATGAGATTACAATGACCAGTACCTATGATTCGATTAAATTCTGAATAATCATGAATACCACATTTTTTTTATCAGAAAAATCTGAGCTAAATAATTTGGGTCTCACTTGATCATTATTCACTGAGAGGCTAGAAATATACCTTCATTCGACAGAAAGAGAATGAATGTTTATTTGATCTTGATCCTTGTGGAGCGCAAAAAGAACTACATTGTATTTGTATGAACCTCTTGATAACATCCATAAATGGCTTGTTTATGGTAAGAGATGAACATTACTATATATAAATTCAGGTGCATGGTACACACTGGTACTCCAATGCATTTCTCCTTCTGAGTCAGAATAAATTTGTTTTCGAACCCTCTCTTTAAAATTAAAATTGTATGTTCCCGCGCGAATTATCAATCACTTGTTTTGATTCTACATATTGATCATTTTGAGCTAAAAGAAAACTTTTTGGTGGAATAGTCACGTTATGTATAATATTTTCACTCTCAATAATTATAGACAAGTCTATATAATATAAAAAAGCAGGATGCCTGTGACATGTACATGTGGGATGAACCAAATCCTCATTAAATTTTATTTTTTTGTTAGAAGGAGCTCGTATATATTCTGCAGTACCCCCTGTAAATACTTCACCGGTATGAAAAGTTCTTAATGTTAGTTGAGTCCCTGGTTCTCCAATAGATTGACCCGCAATAATACCTACAGCTTCTCCCAATTCAACCAGGTCACCGTGAATAGGACTTCAACCATAACATAATCGATAGATTCAAGATGTACTCTTACAAGTAAAAGGGGTTTGAATAGATATTGATTATGTTTGAAAGGTTATGAATCGATTGACAAGTCCAATCCCAACACCTTGATTTCAAATGGTGATACATCGTGGGCCTAGATATATATCGTCTACTAATACACAACTAATTATTGTTTGTATAAAAATTCTTTCTAGTATCATCCCTTTTTGAGGACTCATAAAAATCCCTTTGATGGTGCTAGAATCTGTTCTACATGCAACAATATGTTGAACCACTTCAACAAGTGTGTGCATGAGATATCCAGCATCTGATGTTTGTGATGGTATCCATAATGCCTTTGTAGGCTCCGTAGCAAGAAATGATATATTTTTTTAAAGATAGTCCTTTGCATAAATTGCTGTGAATAGGTAAATCAATCATTTTTCTTAGGGATCCGACATTAATCCTCTCATACCTACTAATTGGTGTACTGGAGATGCATTTCCTCGAGTTCCTGAAAAATACATTATATGGACTGGATTGAAAGGGTCAATTACCTTAAAATTAGGATATATTTCTTGTCGTAAGTATTCACTTATAGCATACCATATCTCAATGGATTGGTGTAATTTTTCTACTGTGTGTACATTCCCATAATAATGATGTTTTTCCAAAATCAAATTTTGTTGTTCGGCATCTTAGACTAGCCATCCCTTAAAAGATATTGTTGGAAACCTAGAGTCTTTACTTGATCTAGAATGTGTGATGTATATGTCATTATGAAGTGATCTATTAATCTGCTAATAAGTCTTTTAATGGCAACTCCATCTATGACTTTATTGTGAAATAATAGATTGGCCCGTTCTGCCATAAGTACCTCTATATTCGATTGAGTGGGTTCGACAATAAGTTTGAGTCAAATGATTGGAAAACTTCTTTTTCTCGATCTTGATTTAAGTAGAATTTTAGGTCAAGAACTATGGTCTTAGTTGAATCGAAGAGACCCGCATTCACACCAGTGTCATAGAATTACTTAGCTTAGATACCATATGATTAGGTATCATACGAGCAGGCTCGACAAAAACCTTATATAGCTTCTTCCATTTCTTGATAAAGAGAAATATGAGCAACACCGGTTCGAATGTATATACAAAGCATTTCTTTTTTCATACTTCTTACTATTAGATAGTGTCCATAAATCTCATGATAGGTACCCAAAGATTCATAGTGAACTTTGATGGGAACTTCTCTTAAAGCAATAACGCATTGATCTAGTTGCCATTGAAGCCACAAAGGACAATTTAAATGGATTCTTTTTGGTTGATAAGCTCTAATTGCATCATAGGAATTATAAAAAAAGGGTTCTTTCATATACTTATAGTTATTATCGTCAATTCTTTCATTTTTATAGTTTTTTTGATTACATAAATTATACCTATTTGCACAAATAGCTTAACGAGTCCTGCTCGTTAATACATAAAGCCCCATAAGTATATCTTGAATCGGTACCAAAATGAGATCTCCAATAGCTGGAGACAAGAGATTCATATGAGAAAACATAAGTAAACAAGCCTCCACTTGAGCCTTTAAAGATAAAGGCACATGAATAACCATTTGATCGCCATGAAAGTCTGCATTGAATCCCTTATAAACTAATGGATGTAAACAAATAGCATGTCCTTCCACTAAAATAGGTTAGAATGCCTATATGCCTAATCTATGCAGAGTGGGCGCTTTATTCAGTAATACAGGATGCCCTTGCATAACTTTTTAAAGTATTTCCCATATAATCGGCCATTTTTCCCAAATTTTACTCTTAGCAACTCCTATGTTCGAAGTAAGATGTTTTCTAATTGGAACACGAATTACAAATGTCTGAAAAAGCTCTATTGCTATTTCATGAGGCAATCCACAATGATGTAATGAAAGTGAAGGTCCAACGATAATGACAAAATGGCCCAAATAATCGAACCGTTTGCCAAGCAGAGTCTCATAAAATCTTTCTCTTTGCATTCAATTACATCTGAAAATGATTTGTAAACCTTATTATGGCCATCCCTCATTGGTTGTCCATGGATTCCATTATCAAGAAGTGTATCCATAACTTCTTGTACTAATTTTTTCTGACACATTACTAATTCTCCTAGCGTAGATTTACTTGTTGTTAATAGATCGATAAAAGCATTAATTCAATACATAACTCTTTTATAGAGTTCATTAATATATGAACTCATTAGTTTACCCCCCTCTATCTAAATGATCGGTCTTCACTCGAGAGGAAGAACTGGTAAGAGACGTAAAACAATCCATTCTGGTTATATATTTGCTCGAATAAAATGCTTAGCTAATTCCATGCGTCTAACTAAAAAATCCATTCTTCTTCAAATTTTTCAATCTTCCCATTCATTCCCCATGGGAACGTCTTCTCCTAATTCTTTCCATTCTACCAATGAATAATTTATAACAATTTGCAAATCAAGATCGGCTAATTGTTCTCAGATAGCACCTGCCCCGGTAAAAATTTCTCGATTTCGAAATGTATCGAAACCTTGGGTAGTAAAAAAGAAAAGCGGGATACTATATTTCCATGATTGGATTTCATATTCAAATGAACCTCGTAATTGTAAGAAAGTAGGTTTTTTAGTTATGGGCCTAGCAAAAGAAAATTTGGGATAGGATCCTATATGATCTCCTCCCCCCTTTTAAAACCGAACAGGAGAGTTTCCTCTCATTCGACTCAAGTAATTATATTAATACCAAATAAAGATTAAGAAAAAGGATCTTGTTTTTCAATTAAATTCTATAAAACCCTAAAAAAATTAACTCCTTACTGAAGTTCCCAGTAAAGATCAAGCAACATTTCATTAATTCAATTCATTTTTCTGATTTTTTGAATTCTTTATTCAATTATAAATTACATTAGAAATGTGAAATTCTTAAGTAGTCTTCTTCCCTTCGAATGCCGAATCCCCTTAAATGAAAGGAATGCCTTAGAATTCATACGGGTTACTTGTTTATGTATCGTTCCATTTGATCGTTTAAGTCCTGTGTCACCTCAATGGTTATGCCATGATGTCTTTAAAGCCTATATGCGATGTATGGACTCCTGCAACCATAACATATTTGTTTATTTGAACATAAATAAAATTGCATTCCTTGCTAAAAGCAGGAGGAATGGTTAATTCCACAAAAAGAAAAAAGTCTTTTTTCATGAGGTATAACTAGAAATTCCTATTTTTTTTTACTGAATCTACCATAGACCAATCTCCTTTTTTGGGGGAGTATTGAATACACCCATAACTGTGAGCTTCATGTTTCGATTGAATGGGATGACAGTTTATCATTTCTAATCTGTAAAATAATAATTTCGATCAAATCACACATCGCAGTATACTAGGCCTTCTAATTCTTTAAGGGGTTTATCTAAAAGATTCGCAATATAGCTAGGAAGATGTTTTAAATACCATACATGGGTTATTAGAGATGACAATTTTATGTATCCCATTTGATATCTTTGTATCCGAGAATCAACAAATTCAACTCTACATTGTTCATAAAATTTCGAGTCCTCCTTTTCATCTTCGATCACTTGATAATTTTCACAAGCGCAAATTCCACTCTTTGTGGGCCCAAAATTTTTTTCACAAAATAATCCATCTTTTTCCTATTTATTGGTTTTGTAATGAAAAGTATAAGGTTTTGTCACCTCTCCAACTATCTCTCCATTAGGTAAGATTTTAGTCGCCTGAGCACTTATTTGTTGAGGAGAAACTAATCTAATTCGAAGCTATTGATGTTTATTCCGATCAATCATAAAAGAAAAATTCTAATTCATTTCGATTAAACTTCCTTCCTATTAATCTGGAAGTTCTTCTCAGATACAAGGAAATGATTCAGTTCCAGAGCCAAAGATCTTAGTTTTCAAACAAGTAATCAAAAAGATTTTAGTGCATCCTAAGTTTAGGTATTGTTCCTCTAATGATAGTAGTACCTAGTACTTCTTGGCAAGCTCTAATATGATCAGATTTATAAATAAGCATCTCTTGTAAAATATGAGCAACACCAAATCCATCTAGAGCCCAAAACTCCATTTCTCTTACTCGTTGTCCCCCCTGCTTGGATCCACGTCTAAGGGGTTATTATGTAACAAGTGCTTAATGTCCACTGGAACATCCATGTATTTTATCATCAACATGATGAATTAATTTTAAGATATAAGGCATTCCTATTATAACAGGTTATTCAAAAGGATCTCCCATTCTTTCATCAAATATTCTACTTTTCCTGGATACTTGGGTTCAAATACCCATGGATTCGCTGTTTGCTTACTGGCTTCATATCATTCAGAAAACACTAGCTTTCTCGAAGCCTCTTGTTCATATCTCTTATCAAAAGGTGTTATTTGATAATGTCTATCTAGCAAACTCCCTGCTAACCTAAGCGCGAATTCAAATATCTGTCCTACATTCATTTGTGAAGGTACTCCTAATGGGTTGAAGATCATATCAACAGGTCTTCCATCTTGCAAATAAGGCATATCCTGTCTAGGTAAAATTTTTGAAATGATACCTTTATTTCCATGTCTTCCAGCTACTTTATCATCTACTTTGATTTCACGTTTCTGTGAAATATATACATGAATCATTTTTGGATTGTAACTAGAACCCCCCTCTTTCTGAATCCATCTCACATCAATAACTCGACCTCTACCACCTATAGGTAATTTTAGACAAGTTTCCTTTGAAGTGGATACCTGAATGCCAAGTATGGCCTGTAATGATCTATCTTTAGGAACATACAATGATTCTTTTGCCACCTAAAGCGTTAATTTACCTACTAAAATATCGCTTACCTTAACCCAAGATCCTAGTATCACATTTCCATTTTTGTCTAAATTATGGAGTAAATGGCCTTCTAGATGCGGTATTTCATTAGTGATCCTTTGAGGACCTTGGCTTGTCATGTGAGTGTAAATTTCATATTTTCGTTTATGAAAAGAAGTATAAATATCTCTATATATTAGACGCTCGCTAATGAGTACCAAATCTTTAAATTTGTAACCTTCCCATGGCATATAAGTTACTAATACATTCTTCCCCAAAGTGAGTTTCCCACCAACTGTAGTGGCACCATCCGCTAAAAATTGTCCCTTTTTAATGCATTTACCCTATCGAACCTGGAGTTTTTTATGCATACAAGTATTTTTGTTAGAATGTTGATACATAACTAATGAAATTTTTAGAGTATCTCCATTGCCCGATAAAATGATCTTGTCAGTATCAGTATAAATGATCTTTCCCTCGTGTTCAGCTATAACAAGACCCCTGAATCTAGAGCCACTTGGCGTTCTAACCCAATTCCAACAATGCACTTCTCGGACTAAGAAAGTGAAACTACTTGACGTTGCATATTAGAACTCATTAAAGCCCGATTCACATCATTATGCTTGATAAAAGGAATGAGGGAAGCTCTAATAAAAAAATATTGGAAAGAAAAAATACTTCAAAGATGAACCTCTTCCCATGGAATAGTCAGGAATTCTTGGCAGTATCGAGCTAAAACAACCTGTTCTTCTTAAATACCTTAATTCAGAGTTAAAGAATTTCTTGCCGCTACCATATAATATTCATCTCTACTTGGTGATAAATAAAGCATCCATGCTTTTTTTTATTTCTCAAAGATTTCATAAAATGGACTTTCTAGAGACCCTCAATGACCAATCCTAACGTGAATTACTAAAGATCCAATAAGTCCAACATTGATTCCTTTAGATGTGTTAATGGGGTAAATGCGCCCTTAGTGACTAGGATGGATATCTCATATCCAAAAATTAGCAGTTCGCCCTATCAATCCTCTTGGCCCTAAATAACTCAATTTTCTCCCATGAACTATTTGTATCAACGGATTAGTTTAATCCAAAACTTGAGATAATGGGTGTAATCCGAAAAAAGATTCATAAGTGATTGTTAACAGATTTGAAGTTACCAAATTCTTAAGAGTCAGTATCAATTTATGCCTAATTGCTTTGGATATAGTTCCCTTAACTACATTTTCTAAATAAACCAAAGCCAATCCGAATTGGTCTTGTAAGATATCTGCTACAAAACAAATATGTTTATTTTTCAAATGATTCATATCGTTAAATGTGCCCATTCCAAATTTAATTCCAATCAAATGATCTGCAACTGCTAATATATCTCGTGGTAACAAAATTGTATCGTTCTAATGTATATTAAGATTTAGTCTCCATTTCAGATTTTGTCAACCAATCCTTCCTAATTCACATCTTTGGTGAAAGAATTTTTTTTATAATTCCTTACATAAGGATTTAGAAAATATCGGATCCTAGTCTACACAAGAAAATTATTGATAAAATTCCAAAATGGCATTTTCTTTTAACCTAATTTTTTTTCTCCTTATTTGTTAAGAAAGACAAGAAAATTTTAGGGTAGGAAACATTCTCCAAAATTTCTCTTAAATTCGAACCCATAATTGATGATAAAACTAGAATAGATATTTTCTGTTTCCTACTCACACGAGCCCATATCATTGCTTTTTTATCAATCTCTAATTCTAACATTCCCCCTCAATCTGATATTATGGTGCCAGTATAGATCGAAATTCTATTATGATCCAATTTTGATCAGTAATAGATACCAGGGCTTTGCAATATTTGATTGATCATAATTATGTATATTCCATTTACTATAGAAGTTCAAAGCGAATTCATTAGAGGAATGTTTCCAATAAAAATTGTTTGTTCTTGGATATTCCTACTAGATTTCCAAATTAATTCTGCGGATACGTATAATTCAAAAGAATATGTGAGTGATTCATATACAACATCTCTTTCTTTTATCAATGGTTCTACCAATTGATATGTTTCCACAAATAATTGAAATTAAATTTCTTGATCTGTATCATCCGTTTTTGGAAACTTATAAAGTTCTTCTTTTAAGCCTTGATCAATAAACCTACGAAATCCTTCAAATTGTATCTGATTAAACCCAGTTATTGTAGACATTCCCTTATTTCCATCCCCGAACATTTTTTTTTAAATTTCCCATTTATCAAAAACTCACATTTTTCATTCTTTATTCAATCATATGAATATGATTCGATCTAGCAATAACTAAATTTATATTCCATTTACCAAATCACATGAAATTTTACTCAAGTCCATATACATACATACATACATATATATATATATATATATATATATATATATAGATATGTAATGATGAAATAAGTAAGAACGAAGGAATAAAGATTATACTCAAATTGGAATTTATAACAGAAAGATACAAATGGAAAGGAATTGATAAATGCCACTTAGACTCATGGAGTTTCGTATAAAATATAAAAAAAAAAAGTAATTCAATTTCTACCGTTATTATGATATTACATATTCCAATCCAATTGGATGCTAGAAAAATAAATGTATTCATGATTTGATCTGTTTGCAAAGATAAAGACATTATAATCAGAAACAATAAATATAAAGTTGATTTTTTTAGCACTTGGCTTTTTCGTGTATTTCATTGTTCGAAAAAAGATTCGAAATAGAAGAGAAATCTTTTTACCTATTCTATTTTTTTCATAGAATTTTTATAATATCATTGAAGTGCATGAGAAAGCTTGTATTTCTTTTTTATATTAGAATAAAATGTGCAGATATATATGTCTCTCTTTCTTCCTTTATTGCATTACAGTTCTATTTAAGACAGCACATGTCATGCTTTATCAAAAATTCTATTTTCTCTTCAATCTATTCAATGCAAAATTGGAGCATGATAATTTCTCGATAATTTCCTATTGGCATCCTATACAAATAAAATACCCCATTAGATAGCTACAGTATATCAACTTATGCTTTTTGGTTTACATATACTTATAATTACTATTATAAATTGAGAAGGATTTTTTAATTTTTATTGAAAATTGAAAAAAAAAATCAATACTGATTAGTTATATATCCATTTGGATTTTATTCTATCATTAGGGAAAGACAATTTGAAATTCAAATCCAAGAATGGTTCATAAATTTACCATCAATAGTTAATGGTTCCAATTTATCCTAAATTTTGACTTTTGCGACTGAAAATCCACATTTTGTTTTTTCAATAAAAAGGAAGATTTTCATCTACTTTGTATTGTTTTGGCAGCATGGTCGAACGGTAAGGCGAGAGACTGCAAATCTTTTTTCCTTAGTTTAAATCTGGGTGTTGCCTGATCAAAAAAAGACTCCAAATCCCCTATTTCTTTTTGCTGATGTAACTCGCCTAATTTTTTCCAGCAAAAACGGGCGTGGGAAAAAATACTCTTGATACTTTTTTGATTCTAAACCTATGAAGGTTCTCTAAAGTGTTGTAAATTCTTGCTGCTAGGATTCAAGGAAAGCTTAGAGTAGTGAAAAGTGGGAATTGGTAAATCTTGATATGATGGCCTTCCCACTACTAATGTAGTATCCACTAACTGAGTCTTGAATTAGATTGGATAGCAAGAGGGGGAATCTAATTAATAGTTATGTAAACAATGGAAGAAACTTTGTATGTAGACTCATGAGAGTCTCAGAGTGCTCAGGCATTCAATCAATATTAGATTAGATGGATATTTGACTTTTACTCAATGAAGGGCAACAAAAAAAAAAGGCAAAAGAATAAGTCTTATTATTTCTACATGTTAATAACATTCCTTTGATACTTCCAAAAGTCTTACTACATATGTAGTTTGCTTGTGTTTAATGTTTACCAATTTCACTATAAATCATATAAGAACTTGTTATAAGTGGATTTTTTGGAATATTTCATCAACAGTGTTGGATTAGAATCACTTTTTTTTTTTACTTTGCACCAGTGATTTCACTATTATTAGTGAACAATAATGGAATAATTTCTTCATATTCACAGAAATAGGGGACATAATTTACATGGATATAGTAAGTCCTGCTTCGGCTGCTTTAATGGTAGTCTTTACATTTTCCCTTTCACTCGTAGTATGGGGAAGAAGTGGATTGAGTTAAGGAATCAAATTGTATCAATTTTTTTCTAGATTGTTCTGCAAAGCCTTTTTTACTATTAAATTTAATTCATTTTTTAATGAATTAAATTTAAAAATGAAAAAAAAATGTCTTCATTTTTAAATTCTATTATATTGGATTCTAGTGGAGTAATGTATTCTATGAATAATATATATGAATATTACTTTTTCTTTTCAATCAAAATCAAATAAATATTTTAATAATTCCCATGTTCATATTTCGAAAGTGTGTAAAAGGGATTTCGAAAGCACGTAAAAGGGATACATATGGTAGGATTTGATGAACCGGCTCTTACCAGAGTGATATATGGATAATGAGGGGCAACGTTTATTCCCCTCTTTATTGTTCAAACAAAGATAAAAAAGTGTTCTTATATTTAAAAAAAAAAAAAAGATCTTAACTTGGTTAAGTCACATATTGCACACTTACTACTTGTTTTATTAGTTTAGAAATGTGATTTATGCTACGCTTTATTGATTCATTTTGTATTGTTATATCAGGGCTCAAAGGTTAACTTTTTCAAATTCGAAGAAGTTACTATCGAACTCTTTGGATTTGGATCATCTGTCAACTGCTCAATCAATTAGAATGCTAAAATTAAATTACTTGATTTTATTTTTTATTAAAATATGCGATATCTCGACCATTGGCCATTAATTTGATTCTTTTGATAGATCCCGGGATTCATGCTGAAAACAACTAGAAATTTATGAATTAGAAAATCATAAGAGTACTACTTGCCTTTCGATTATTTTAGATTTATTGGAATCAACCCAAAGCAAATCAAATAAATCAAACAAAGAAACGAAATTGAAATACTATGTACATTACATATAATATTTAATTGATATCGCCATCTGTGAAAATAAAGATGCATAACCTATGAAGATAGATATTGTAGCTTGCTCTATATTAAGATATTAAACTTGTATCTTTATACATTAAAAATTTATATATTAGTATTAGTTAGTGATCTCGGCTCAGTGAGTTCTTTCTTCCATGAGTAACTGTTGGCATTAATACTATATTTTATCTCTATCGACCGAGAAGAAAGGAGGCTTAGCGGGAAGAAATTTGTGCCATAGAAGCAAGGAGGTCAATCTCTTTCAAATATACAACATGGATTCTAGCAATAAAATGTAGTTGGGCTTTCATGTTGATCCGAATGAATAATCTTTTCCATGGAGGTAAATCTTTGCCTAGTAGGCAAGAGGATAGCAAGTTACAAATTCTATTTTGGTAGGACATGTATTTCTATTACTATGAAATTCATAAATGAACTTGATGGTAGTTAATCGTGGGGTTACCATTATCCTTTTTATAGTGACGAATCTTGAATGTGTTCCTAAAAAAAAGAACTTGTCAATTTTTCAAGGTCTTAAAAGGGCGTGGAAACATATAAGAACTCTTGAATGAAAATGGAAATGGAAAATAGATGTAACACCGGTTCCTTCAGAAATAGGAAGATCTTTGGTGCAAGAAGAAAGGGTTGATCCGTATCATTTTGACTTGGTTCTAATTTTTCTATTTTTTTAAGGAAAGAATATCACTTTTCCTACCCATATCGAATAGAACATGCTGAGCCAAATCTTCTTCATGTAAAATCGGCTTGATTTAGATCAGGAGAATCACACAGTTTTATGTTATGAAACCATGTGCTATGGCTCGAATCTGTAGTCAATCCTATTTTCGCTAGGAACAATTGACAATTGAATCCAACTTTTTCCATTATTTTCATTTCATATCTGTAACAGTGCGAAGGAAAGTCGGGCTCCATGTTGTTTAAGAATAGTGATAGTGGCCTTGAGTTTCTCAACCTTTTGCCTTAGGATTAGTCGGTTCCATTTCTTGATAGGGGAAAGGATATAACTTAGCGGTAGAGTGTCACCTTGATGTCGTGGAAATCATCAGTTCGAGCCTAATTATCCTTAAACCCTTTGATTTGCTCCCCCGCTATGATCGAATAAGAATGGATAAGAGGCTCGTGGGATTAACGTGAAGGGGTAGGCATGGCTATATTTTTAGGAACGAAGTCCAAGTGAATATGAACTACATGGATACAAGTTATGCCTTGGAATGAAAGACAATTCCAAATCAGCTTTGTCTATGAACAAGGAAGCTATAAGTAATGCAATTATGTATCTCATGGGGAGTTCGATCCTGGCTCAAGATGAACGCTGGCAACATGGTTAACACATGCAAGTCGGATGGGAAGTGGTGTTTCCAGTGGCGGACAGGTGAGTAACACGTAAGAACCTGCCCTTGGGAGGGGAACAATAGCTGGAAATGGCTGCTAATACCCAGTAGGCTAAGGAGCAAAAGGAGGAATCCGCCTGAGGAGGGGCTTGCATCTGATTAGCTAATTAGTGAGGCAATAGGTTACTAAGGCGAGGATCAGTAATTGGTTCAAGAGGATGATCAACCATACTGGGACTGAGACACAACCCGAACTCTTACGGGAGGTAGTAGTCAAGAATTTTTTGCAATGGGAGAAAACCTGATGAAGCAATGCTGTGTGGAGGTAGAAGGCCCATGGGTCATGAACTTCTTTTCTCAGAGAAAAAGCAATGACCATATTTAGGGAATGAGCATCGGTTAACTCTGTGCCAATAGCCGTGGTAATATAGAGGATGTAAGCATTATCCAAAATGATTGGGCATGAAGCGTTTGTAGATGGTTTTTTAAGTCTGCCATCAAATCTCAGGGCTTAACCTTGGACAGATGGTGAAAACTACCTAGTTGGAGTACATAGAGCAAAGGGAATTTTTTGTGGAGCGATGAAATGCGTAAAGATAAAAAAAAATGCCAATAACAAAAGCGCTCTGTTGGGCTGATACTGATTGAGAGATAAAGCTAGGGGAGCGAATGGGATTAGATATCCTAAGAGTTCTAGCCATAAACGATGGATTCTAGGCACTATGCAAATCAACCCATGCAGTGTTGTAGCTAACGCAGTAAGTATCTCGCTTGGGTAGTATGTTCGCAAGAATGAAACTCAAAGGAATTGATGGGGGCCCGTACAAGCAGTGGAGCATGTGGTTTAATTCGATGCAAAGCGAAAACCTTACCATGGCTTGACATGCCGCGAATCCTCTTAAAAGAGTGGGGTGCCTTTAGGAACACAGACACAAGTAATGCATGTTTGTCATCAGCTCGTGCCATAAGGTGTTGGGTTAAGTCCCACAACGAGCACAATCCTCGTGTTTAGTTGCCACCGTTAAGTTTGGAACCCTGAGGAGACTACTGGTGATAAGCCGAAGGAAGGTGAGGATGACGTCAAGTCATCATGGCCCTTATGCCCTGGGTGACACACGTGCTACAATGGCCAGGACAAAGGGTCGCAATCCCGCGAAGATGAGCTAACTCCAAAAACCCGTCTTCAGTTCGGATTGCAGGCTACAACTCGCCTGCAAAAAGTTAAAATCGCTAGTAATTTTCACTCAGTCATACGATAGTGAATTCATTCCCAGGCCTTGTACACATCGCCCATCACACTATGGGAGCTGACCATGCCCGAAGAAGTTACATTAACCGTTAGGAGGGGGATGCTGAAGGTAGGACTAGTAACTAGAGTGAAGTTATAACAAGGTAGTCACACTGGAAGGTGCGGCTGGATCATCTTTTTTTCAAGGAAAGCTAATGCTTGTTTGTTATTTTAGTTTGACACTGCTTCATACCCAAAAAGAAGCGAGTTACGTCTAAGTTAAACTTGGAGATGGAAGCCTTTTTTCCTTTCTTGAAGGTGAAGTAAGACCAAGCCGATGAGCTTGTTATCCTAGGTCGAAACAAGTTGATAGGATCCCCTTTTACACCCTTATGTCGCCACACGGGAGGGACATGAGGGCGTAAAAAGGAAAGAGAGGGATGGGGTTTCTCTCACTTTTGGCTTGGCATAGCGGGCCCCCAGTAGGAAGCCCACATGACATGCTATTAGCTTAGTGGTATAGCGCGTCTCTGATAATTGCAACGTTGTGCTTAGGCTGTAAGGGCTCTCAGCCACATGGATAGTTTAATGTGCTCATCAGCGCCTGACCCTATGATTTGGATCATCCAAGGCACATTAGCATGGCATACTTCTCCTGTTCGAATCGAGGTTTGAAACCAAACTTCTCCTCAGGAGGATAGATGGGGTGATTCAGGTGAGATCCAATGTAGATCCAACTTTTTATCCACTCGTGGGATCCCAGCGGTCCGAAGGGGACCACCACTGCTCCTCTCTTTTCGATAATCCATACATCCCTTATCAGTGTATGGACAACTATCTCTCGAGCACAAGTTTAGGTTTGGCCTTAAGGGGAAAATAAAATAGAGCATTTAACAACGTATCTTCACAGACAAAGTACTACGAGATCACCCCTTTCATTTTGGGGTGACGGAGGGATCGTACAGTTCGAGCCTTTTTTTTTTCATGCTTTTCTCGGATATCTGGAGAAAGCTGCAATCAATAGATTGTTACACTTCCTCCCTTCCTAAAATGAAGAACGTGAAATTCTTTTTCCTTTTCGCAAAGACCAAGAGATTGGATCTAATCACATGAAGAATGCTTGGCCGATAAATAACTCACTCCTCAATCACTATGAATGCCCCCTATCAGTGTAATGGGATGTGTCTATTTATCTATCTCTTGACTCAAAATGAAAACAGGTTTGAAAAAGGATCTTAGAGTGTCTAAGGTTAACCCAGGAGGGTCTCTTAATGCCCTTTTTTTTTCTTATTAGAGTTCTTTCACAAATACATGCCATGGTCAGGAAGAGGGGGGGAAGAAGCACACTTAGAAAGCGTAATACAACAGAAGTTGTATGCTACATTCGAGACGGTTGAATCGCTTCCAAAAAAGAATCTATTGATTCTTTCCCAATTGGTTAGATTATAAGTGCGATGATTTACTTCATGGACGAGATCTCTAGTTCAAGTCCAGGATGGCCCAGCTGCACCAAGGAAAAGAATAAAAGAAGCATCTAACTCTTTCATGCATGCTCCACTTGGCTCAGGTGGATATAGCTCAGTTGGTAGAGCTTCGCTATTGTAATTAAGTCGTTGTGATTACAGGTTGGGTGTCTAACTATCCAGGCAGTAATGATACTATCTTGTACTTGAACTGGTAGCTCATTTTTTCTAAGTAATGGGGAAGAGGACCGAAACATGCCACTAAAAGACTCTACTGAGACAAAGATGGGCTGTGAAGAACTTAGAGGAGGTAGGATGATTAGTTGGTCAGATCTAGTATGGATTGTACATGGATGGTAGTTGAAATCGATGGCTCTACTAGGGTTCCTTCACTTGGGATCCCTAGGGAAGATGATCAAGTTAGCCCTTGCGAACAGCTTGATGCATTATCTCCCCTCAACCCATTAAGCAAAATACGGTAAAAGAAAGGAAAATCCATGGATTGACCCCATCGTTTCCACCACTTAGGAACTACGAGATCACCCTAAGGATGCTTTTGGTATCTAGGGGCCACGAACCGACCATAGAACCCTGTTCAATAAGTGGAATGCATTAGCCTATTCACTTTCAGGTTGGGCAGTAAGGGTCAAAAAAAGGCAATCACTCATTCTTAAAACTAGCATTCAAATGAGTCAGGGTGAAAAAGGGGGAAAGCTCTTTGTTCTTGGTTCTTCTATAGCTGGATCCTCCGAAACCACAAGAATCCTTAATTAAATGTGATTCCAACTCGGTACCTTTTGAGATTTTGAAAAGAGTTGCTCTTTGGAGAGCACACTACGATGAAAGTTGTAAGTTGTATTCTACACAGAGTTATTATCTATCGTTGGCCTCTATGGCAAAATCAGTGGGGGGCTTGATAGGTGGTGGTTTACCCTATGGCAGATGTTAGCGGTTCGAGTCCGCGTATCTCTAACTCATGAACTTAGTCGATACAAAGCTATATGATAGCACCCAATTTTTCCGATTCGGTAGTTTGATCTGTGATTTCTTATTTATGGATGTTAATAAGATAAGATCCTTCCATTTAGCAGCACCTTAGGATGGCATAGCCTTAAAGTTAAGGAAGGTTCAAATGATGGAAGGCTTATAGTGGATGCTTAGGCACTTAGAGACAAGGAAGGGCATAGTAAGTAACAAAATGTTTCGAGGAGTTGAAAATAAGCGTAGATCTAGAGATTCTCGAACAAGTCGACCTTTTAAACTATTGTTGAATCCATGGGCAAACAAGAGGCAACCTGGTGAACTAAAACATCTTAGTAGTTAGAGGAAAAGAAAGTAAAAGCGACTCTCGTAGTAGTGACAAGCAAAATGGAAATAGCCTAAATTGTGAAAACATGGTTATAGGAGAGCAATAAAAGCGTGGTGCTACTAGGCGAAGTGGTGGAATGCTGCACCCTAAATGGTGAGAGTCCAGTAGCCAAAAGCATCATTAGCTTACGCTCTAACTTGAGTAGCATGAGGCACATGGAATCCCATGTGAATTAACAACGACCACCTTGCAAGGCTAAATACTCTTGGGTGACTGATAGTGAAGTAGTACCGTGAGGGAAAGGTGAAGAAAACCCCCATCGTGGAGTAAAATAGAACATGAAAGTGTAAGCTCCTAAGCAGTGGGAGGAGCCCAGTGCTCTAATCCATGCCTATTGAAGAATGAGCTGGCGACTCATAGGCAGTGGCTTGGTTAAGGGAACCCACCAGAGCCATAGTGAAAGCGAGTCTTCATAGGGCAATTGTCGCTGCTTATGGACCCAAATATGGGTGATCTATCCATGACTAGGATGAAACTTGGATGAAACTAAGTGGAGGTCCGAACCGACTGATGTTGAAGAATCGGCGAATAAGTTATGGTTAGGGGTAAAATGCCACTCGAACGCAGAGTTAGTTAGTTCTCCCCGAAATGCGTTAAGGCGCAGCAGTTGATTTGACATCTAGGGGTAAAGTATTGTTTTGGTACAAGCGACGAGATCAATACTAAATTGAGGCAAACTTTGAATACTAGATATGACCTCAAAATAACAGGGGTCAAGGTTGGTCAGTGAAACAATGGGGGATAAGCTTCATCATCGAGAGGGAAATAGCTCGGATCACTAGGTAAGGCCCCTAATGACTGCTCAGTGATAAAGGAGGTAAGGGTGCAGAGACAGCCAAGAGGTTTGCCTAGAAGCAGCCACCCTTGAAAGAGTGCATAATAGCTTACTGATTGAGTGCTTTTGAGCCAAAGATGAATGGGGCTAAGCGATCTGTTGAAGCTGTCGGATGCAAAAATGCATCAGTAAGGGAGTGTTCTACCTTAGACGGAAGCACCCATGCAAGCTGGGGTGGATGAAGCAAAAGCAATAATGTCGGCTTAAGTAACGCAAACATTGGTGAGAATCTAATGCCCCAAAAACCCACGGGTTCCTCTGCAAGGTTCATCCGTGAAGGGTGGTGAGTCAAGGCCTAAGATCAGGCTGAAAGGTGTAGTCAATGGACAACACGTGAATATTCTTGTACTACCCCTTGTTGGTCTCGAAGGACGAAGGAGGCTAGGTTAGCCGAAAGATGGTTATCAGTTTAAGGACGTAAGGTGCCCAAGCCAATGTTCGAGTAACAGGCGTTACGGTGTTGAAGTAACCCATGCTATACTCCTAGGAAAAGCTCGAATGACCTTCAACAAAAAGTTAGTTGTACCCGAAATTAACACAAGTGGGTAGGTAAAGAATACCACAGGGCACAAGACAACTCTCTCTAAAGAACTCGACAAAATAGCCCTGTAACTTCGAGAGAAGGGTGCCTTCTAACAAAGGGGGTCACAGTGACCAGGCCTAGGCGACTGTTTATTAAAAACACAGGTCTCCGCACAATCATGGACCATCTACAGGGGTTGACGCTTGCCCAGTGCCAAAAGGTCAAGGAAGTTGGTGACCTGATGACAAGGGAGCTGGTAATCGAAGCTCTGGTGAACGATGACCATCCTAAGGTAGCAAAATTCCTTGTAGGGTAAGTTTTGGCTTACATAAAAGGTGTAATGATGTAGGCATTGTCTCGAGGAGAGGCTCGGTGAAATAGATATGTCTGTGAAGATGCGGACTACTCGCACCTAGACAGAAAGAACCCTATGAAGCTTCACTGTTCCTTGGGATTGGCTTTTGGCTTTTCCAGCGCAGCTTAGGTGGAAAGCGAAGAAGGCCTCCTTCTTGGGAAGGGAGGGGGGGCGAGCCATCAGTGAGATACCACTCTAGAAGAGCTAGAATTCTAACATTGTGTCAGGACCTACGGGCCAAGGGACAGTCTCAGGTAGATAGTTTTTATGGGGCATACGGCTCCTAAAAGGTAACGAAGGCATGCAAAGGTTTCCTCAGGCCGAACGAAGATTGGCCCTCGAGTGCAAAGATAGAAGGGAGCTTGACTGCAAGACCCACTCGTCGAGCAGGGACGAAAGTGGGCCTTAGTGATCCGACGATGCCGAGTGAAAAAGACTGTCGCTCAACGGATAAAAGTTACTCTAGGGATAACAGGCTAATCTTCCCTAAAAGCTCACATCGATAGGAAGGTTTGGCACCTCAATATCGGTTCTTTGCCACCTAGGGCTGTAGTATGTTCCAAGGGTTGGGTTGTTCGCCCATTAAAGTGATACGTGAGCTGGGTTCAGAATGTCATGATACAGTTGGGTCCATATCTGTTGTGGGCATTAGTGCATTGAAAGGACCTTTCCCTAGTACGAGAGGATCGAGAAGGAAGCACTTCTGGTGTACCAGTTATCATGCCCACGTTAAATGCTGGGTAGCCAAGTGCGGAGCGGATAACTATTGAAAACATCTAAGTACTAAGCCTACCCCAAGATGAGTGCTCTCCTGTTCTGACTTCCTCAAAGCAGAGCCTCTGGTAGCACAATCGAGATAGCAACAGCTTCTCTGCCCCTACAGGGATAGAGTGACAGAAGTTTTAAGAATTCAAGAGAAGGTCATGACAAGACGAGCCATAGGGGTCAAGTGGAAGTGCAGTGATGTATGCAGCTGAGTCATCCTAACAGACCGATAAACTTGAACCTTGTTCCTACATGACCCGATTAATTGGATTAGGCACTCGCCTCTATTTTCATTGATCTTCAACTTTTTTGACAACATGAAAAAATCATTGTTCAACTATTTGACAACATGAAAAAACCAAAAGCTCTGCCCTCTCTCTATCTATCAAAGGAAGGGAAGGGTGGAGGCCTTTGGTGTCCCCTCCAGTCAAGAATTAAAGCCTCACAATCATTAGCCAATATGTTTTTCTTACATGCCTTTCTTCATTCATGGTTCGATATTCTAGTGTCCTACGGGTAGAGGAACAACATCAATCCATCCCGAACATAGTGGTTAAACTCTATTGTGGTGATGATACTGTAAGAGAGGTCTTATAGAAAAATAGCTCAACACCAAGATGATAAAAAGCTTAACACCTCTCATTCTTATTACATTTTCAATATGAAAAAGGAAAAAATGAAAAATAAAAAGGTCGTCATATTGAGAACCAAAACCCCAATTATGAAATCCCTTTTCTCCCACTTCACTCCTTGGAACGCATCGTTCTTATAGAGAGAAAGGCATTTTCACATCTTTTTAACCTGAAATGAAATGGCTAAGGAGAGGAAAGGTTCCTTTGTTTTTTTTTTTAGTGTACTTTTGGGAACAAATGCAGTGGAGATGGGGTGGGGCCTGTAGCTCAGAAGATTAGAGCACGTGGCTACGAACCACAGTGTTGGGGGTTTGAATCCCTTCTCGCCCATAACCAGCCCAAAAGGGAAGGATCTTTCCCTCTTCATTTTTTTTTGGACAGAATAAACAACCCTTCTTTTTTTTCATTTGATATCTTCGGACTAATGAAACTGATTTTCAAAAATTAGATATGGACAAACAAAGAAATTTTTTTTCTGGTTATACAGAATAGAAGACAAAAAAATTGAAAAAAAAAAGAAGGACCAAAGAGAAAAGTACAAAAAAGGGGAAAAAACACTGATAGAAATTTCAGAAACCTAGGATAGCCTTTTATTTGCTTAAGTTATACGAGGTTCCTTCTTAGTAACCTAATTGATTCTTAGAAAATATATTATATTACCTTCATTGATAATAGTTAAAAATATCCTTCGTATGCTATTTTTTCAACTTCCCGAGTGGTCTAAGGATTTAAAGAATTGGACTCGAGAAATGCATATTAAATGCACCTATAATGGTGTTCAATTATCAGAAACAGAATTTCCAAAAAAATTGGCCAACAAACGGTATTTAGATAAAGATCTTATTCTCTTTTTGCTTTAAGCCTTGGCATCGATCTAAATTATGATTCCCTCATAAAGATTCGATGAAAAAAAAGAAGAAGGGGGAAAATGATTTTTCTTTTATAATAGTTTTGGGGGATGGAAACTTAATTTCCTTTTGGTTTTGCCCGAAAGCAGCCTTCATTTTTTGAACCTGTTTTTAAAGAATTAAAAAAAAATAGAAAATTGAAAACTAAGTATTTCATGGTTTTAAGGTTTTTAAAAGAAAGAGAATTTTTTTTTCTAGAAGTCTAAAAAAACAAAAAAAAAAGGGTTATAAAAACCTTCTATTTCTAAAAGGAATAATAAAAGAATTTTTTAAAAATAAACCCAATTCCATTATTTGGATTATCAAGAGAAATTTATGAATTGAATGAAACGAAATAAAATCCAATAATTAGTAATCAAATGATTCATGAATCGTCCGTTCAAATTCAATTTATAGAATAAACAAATTATTCACTGGCAGAAAACAAAATAAAAGATCTATTTGATAGAACAAGCACAATCAGAAATCAAATATAAGAAATTACAAAAGAGAAGAAAAAGACTTAAGAAATAAATATTAGTTTTAACAAAACAAGTTATCATGCCAAAATATTAAAATCATTAAAAAATATTTGGTAGATATTAAAAAGAAGAAATCTCTGATTAATTCGAAAATCATATTATTTATAAAATTTTTCATTGAAAGGATATATATAGATATTTTTCTATGTATCATTAATATTCCAAGGATCCATACATAAGTTTTTCTTGAATCAACAAAAAAAATATTGAGAAACATATTTACAATAATGAAGTAAATCAAGAAAAAATTAATAAAACAATAAAAATGCCATTCACTTTATTTCGACTATAAAAAATTCACTTTCTAATATTAACAATAAGAATTCAAAAATTTGTTGTGATTTATCCTCTTTCTCACAATCATATGTATTTTACAAATTATCACAAATCCAAATTATTAACTTATGTAAGTTAAGGTCTGCCTTTTAATATCACGGAATATCTTTTTTTCTCAAGAATAAAATAAAGGATTTTTTTTTAAAAATAAGGAATATTTCATTACGAATTAAGGCCTAAAACCTTTTTGAATTGCGAAAGAAATCAATGGAAAAACTAGTTAAGAAGTCATGATCAACATGATTTACCTCAGATTAGATGGCCTAGATTAGTACCAAAAAAATGGCAAAATAGAATCAACCAACACTATATAGTTCAAAATACAGATTTAAACAAATAGGAGTCATATGAAAAAGATAAATTAATTCATTACTTAAGACAAAAATTTTTTAAAGTGGACCCATTACTGAATCACAAATATAATTTTAAAAAAAAACTATAGATATGATTTTTTATCATATAAATCTATTAATTCTAAAGAAAAAAATTTGATAATTACAAGATAGATAAAGACAAATTTTTTTTTATGTTGAAAGGTATCCCTATCTATAATTTTTTAGTCTCTAATTATCTAAAAGAAGATTCTATTATGGATAGAGAGAAAATTCTTGCTAGAAAATATTTGGATTGGAGAATTCTCAACTTTTGTCTTAGAAAAAAGGTCGATATTGAGTCTTGGGGCGAAATCGATACCAAGAGTATTAAAAATATTAACACTGGAGTTAACAATTATAAAATAATTAATAAAATTAATAAGAATGGTCCTTTTTATTTCACAACTCATCAAGATCAAGAAATCAAATCATCCGATCAAAAAAGTTTCTTTTTTGATTGGATGGGAATGAATGAAGAAATACTAAGTCATCCTATATCAAATCTGGAACTTCGGTTTCTTTCAGAATTTGTCTTACTATATAATGCATATAAGATTACACTGTGGATGATACCTAACAAATTACTTCTTTTAAATTTTAATGAAAATGAAAATCTTAATAAAAATATCACTAAAAAGAAAAGGGTTTTATATCATCGAATGAAAAACAATCTCTTGAATTTAGATTAAAGAATAAAAATTAAGAAGAAAAAAAATCACAAGACAAGGGGAGCTTGAACCAAATGAACAAAAATAAGTAAATCTTGGAGCAATTCTCTCAAACCAAGAAAAAAATATTGAAGAAGATTATGAGAAATCAGACATAAAAGAACATAGAAAGAAAAAGCAATATAGAAGCGGAACTACATTTCTTCCTAAAAAGGTATTTACGTTTTCAATTAAGATGGGATGGTTCTTTAAATAAAAGAATTGTCAATAATATCAAAGTATATTATCTATTGCTTAGACTGATAAATCCAAGAGAAATTTCTATATCCTTTATTCAAAGGAGAGAAATGAGTCTAGATATCCTAATAATTCAGAAGAATTTTACTCTTTCAGACTTAATGAAAAATGCAATATTAATTATCAAACCAGTTTGTCTGTCTGTAAAAAATGATGGATAATTTATTATATATCAAACCATAGGTATTTTATTGATTCATAAGAATAAGCACTAAACATAAATAAAGCAAAGATACTAAGAGAAAGGCTATGTTGATAAAATTTTTTTTTTTTTTGATGAATCCATTGCAAGACATCAAAGAATGCCTGAAAATAGAAACAAAAATCACTATGATTTCCTTGTCCCTAAAAATATTTTATCCCCTAAATACCATAGAGAATTTCAAATTCTAATTTGTTTCAATTCAAAGAATAGAAATGATATGTGTAGAAATCCAAGATTTGACAATAACGTAAAAAACTATGGTAAAGTTTTGACTAAAGCAAAGATCTTGATAGAAACAAAAACAAAAAAAACATCAACCTAATGAAATCAATGTTCTTTCTTTGGCCCTATTTTTTATTAGAAGATTTAGCTTGTATGAATCGCTATTGGTTTAATACTAATGATGGTAGTTGTTTTAGTATGGTAAGAATACATATGTATCCGCAATTCAAAATTCGTTGATCGTACATTTTGTTACATTTTATGTACTTTAGGATATATGAAAACAAATACATGCGCACAGGGATTGTCTTAGATTCCATTTTGATACATCATTTTGATACATGATATAAATTTAATGACATACAGAGCAATTAAATGTATAAATGAATCAATGGAATCTTCTTATTTTAGATCTAAAATTTTAATTTTATCTTTTAAAGAAATATACCATCTTTTTTCTTATGCACCTATCTAAATCAAATAGAAAATTGGGTTGATTAATTTTATTTGACAAAATTAAGAAGTTTATAACTAAATTAAGATCGTTGTGTAAAAATACTAGCATTATTATTACTGATGGTAAAATGCATATCCTTTATAAAAAAAAAGGGGGGGAAGCAGGGAGGAGAGGAATTTTGTTTTATCATAAAAAATTCATTCATCTCATTTCAAGGAAAAAAAAACGAAAGAGTGGGTCTGTTGAATTTCAAGTATTCAGTTTCACCTGTAAGATACAAAGACTTACTTCACGTTTAGAATTGCACAGAAAAGATTATTTATCTCAGAGAGGTTTACGAAAAATTTTGGGGAAATGTAAATGTTTGCTATCTTATTTGTCAAAGAAAAATAAAGTATGTTATAAAGAATTATTTAATCAGTTAGATATTCGAGAATCTAAAAATCATCAATTTGAAAAATTTGAATTAGTTAATTTATTAGATCTTGAATTTTGATGACCTTCTTTTCATTTTTAGCAATTAAATTCATGTAAGAATGAATCAAGGAAAAACTTATGAATATACCAACTAGAGGAAAAGATCTTATGATAATCAATATGGGCCCTCACCACCCATCAATGCATGGGTTCTTCATCTAATCGTTACTCTAAATGGTAAAGATGTTATTGAATATGAATCGATATTACGTTACATAGAGGAATGGAAAAAATTGTGAAAAATAAAAAAATTGCATAATATCTGCCTTATGTAACATTGTGGGATTATTTAGCTACTATGTTCATAGAAGCAATAATCATAAATGGACCAGATCAGTTAGGAAATATTCAAGTTCTTAAAAAAGCTAGCTATATTAGAGTAATTATGTTGGAATTGAGTCATATAGCTTCTCATCTGTTATGGCTTAGCCTTTTTATGGTAGATGTTAGTGCATAGACTTCTTTTTTTATATATATTTTCAAAAAACGAGAATTAGTATATGATATATTCAAAGTTGCCACTACTATGAGAATGATGCATAATTATTTTTGTATTGGAGGAATAGTGGCTGATCTACATCATGGTTAGATAGATAAATGCTTGGATTTTTGTGATTATTTTTTAATAGGGATTGTTGAATATCAAAAAATTATTACATGAAATCCTATTTTTTTAGAACAAGTTGAAGGAGTGGGCATTATTGATGGAAAAAAGCAATAAATTGGGGTTTATCTGAACCGATGCTACGCACATCTGGAATACAATGGGATCTTCGTAAAGTTGATCATTATGAGTCTTATGATGAATTTGATTGGGAAGTCCAATGGCAAAAAGAAGGAGATTCATTAGCTTGTTATTTAGTGTAAATGAGGGAAATGATGAAATCCATAAAAATTATTCAACAGGCTCTGGAAGGAATTCTAAGAGGTCCTGAAAAGAATTTAGAAATCTAATGCTTTGATAGAAAAAGGGATCCATAATGGAGTGATTTTGAATATTGATTCATTAATAAAAAATCATCTCTGACTTTTGAATTGACGAAACAGGTGCTTTATGTAAGAGTCGAAGCCCTAAAGGGAGAATTAGGAATTTTTCTGATAGGGCATCAAAGTGGATTTCTTTAGAGATGGAAAATTCACCCGTCGAGTTTTATTAATTTGTAAATTCTTCCTCAATTAGTTAAAAGAATGAAATTTGCTGATATTATGATGATACTCGATAACATAGATATCATTATGGGAGAAGTCGATCATTAAAATGATAATTGATACAACAGAAGTACAAGATATCGATTCTTTTTCCAGATTGGAATCTTTAAAAGAGGTCTATGGAATCATATAGATGCTTGTCCCTATTTTCACTCCTATATTGGGGATCACAATGGGTGTACTAGTAATTGTATGGTTAGAAAGAGAAATATCTGTAGGGATATAACAATGTATTGGACCTGAATACGTCGGCCTTTTGGGAATTCTTCAAGCTCTAACAAATGGAACAAAACTACTTTTCAAAGATAATCTTTTTCCATCTAGAGGAAATACTCATTTATTTAGTATTGGACTGCCTATAGCAATTATATCAATTTTACTAACTTATTCAGTAATTCTTTTTGGCAATCAACTTGTTTTAGCTGATCTCATATTGGTATTTTTTTTTATGGATTGCCATCTCAAGTATTGCACATATTGGACTTTTTATGTCAGGATATGGATCAAATAATAAATATTATTTTTTAGAAGGTCTGCGAACACCTTCTCAATCGATTAGTTATGAAATACGATTAACTCTATGTGTTTTATCAATATCTTTATGTGTGATTTGTTGAAACATAAACTTTTCTTTTCCTTATTTCTTTTGTTCAAGAAAGATAAGGTGAATGAATTGAATGAATATCTTGATTATTCATCTTTCAGGTTAATGTTAATAAAGTAAATTAGATAGTTATATGAGTGAAAGAAAACGGCTTATAAATTCGCAGTAAAAAGAAAAATTGAGTCTCATTTTCTATATATAAAAGTTAAGCAAAAATAAATATAAGCAAAAGAGCCACTTTACCCCAAAATTGGTTGATTAGTCATCTTGGCTTGAAGTGGGTTCAAAATATTAACTGTATGAAGTTTTCATTATCGGTTGTATGGATTACCATCCATGTAGTACCAAGGGAGGGATTGAGCAAAAACGATTGGATGATTAGGAACACCAAAAGACATAAAGGATTACTAATGGCGATTACAAAAATTGTAAAAAAGTAAAAGGATATTCTATTTCTACATAACACAAAAGAATGCTAATTAGGGCTTCAAATTGGTAGAAATGATTAGGTAGTACTCCCCATGCTTTCGATCCAAAATATGCTCTTATCCATCGATTAAAGCAATGACTTTCAGGAATGAAATAATCCTTTATTATTTTATTTTCATTTTAGCTTTTAGCCCACCCGCTTTTTTCTCAGAAAGAAGAATAGGAACAAAAAAAAAGATCTTTTTTATTTTATTATTTCTTTCATATATTTTGAGAAATCAAATTTGTGTCATAAGTCATGAACTAATGGAATGTCTAATTCTTTTTCATAATAAAAAATGATGGGCAGAAATACCTATTGATATTTCCACAAGTCTTATTTTGTTGAAGGTGAAGGATTACGTTATTACTTAACAAATATAGATTGAAATTATTAAGGGATGAGATGAATTTAGAAACGCTTTTTTTTTTAAATTTATTATTATAGTTATAGCAGATAGAATTCCATTGGTATAATTTTGGGCCTTTCGATAGATTTTGATTCATCTATTCTATAATCATATCAAGATAAATAATACTGATCCAGCCATTAGATTTATTTGCGACCCACGAGGAGCCGTATGAGGAGAAAACCTCATATACGATTTTGTAATAGTGATGGGAACAATGATGTTATCACCGACTATGATTATCTAATAGTTCAAATACAGTTAACATAGTTGAGGTGCAGTCAAAATATGGGGTTCGGAGGTGGAATTTGTGGCTTCAACCTATCGAGTTTATCATTTTTCTAATTTCTTCCCTAGCAGAATGTGAGAGGTTACCCTTTGATTTATCAAAAGCAGAAGAAGAATTAGTAGCAGGTTATCAAACTGAATATTCAGGTGTTAAATTTGGTTTATTTTACATTGCTTCCTATCTAAATCTATTAGTTTCTTCATTATTTGTAATAGTTCTATACTTGGGCGATTGGAATATTTATATTTCGTACATATTGATTTTCGAGCTAGTTGAAATAAATAAAACAGATGGAATCCTTGGAACAACAATTGGTATCTTTGTTATATTAGCTAAAACTTATTTGTTCTTATTCATTCCTATCACAACAAGATGGACTTTACCTAGGCTAAGAATGGACCAACTATTAAATCTTGGATGGAAATTTCTTTTACCTATTTCTCTCAGTAATATATTATTAATAACTTCTTGCCAACTCCTTTCACTATAATGTAAAGAAAAAAGAAAAGGAATACGACATTCATGACTTAGTTCAAACAAGAGAAAGAAACAAAGATAAAATTATTCATAGATACGTACGATATGTTCCCTGTGGTAACTGGGTTCATGAATTATTGTCAATAAACAGTCCAAGCTGCAAGGTACATTGGTCAAAGTTTCATGATTACCTTATCCTATGCAAATTATTTACCTATAACTATTCAATATCCTTATGAAAAATTAATAACATTAGAGCGTTTCATGGTCAAATCCATTTTGAATTTGATAAATGCATTACTTGTGAAGTATGTGCTCAGATATATCCTATAAATTTGTCTGTTATTGATTGGAAATTTGAAATTGATATTCAAAAGAAATAATTGCTTAATTATAGTATTGATTTCGAAATCTGTATATTTTATGGTAATTGTGTTGAGTATTGTCCAACAAATTGTTTATCAATGACCGAAGAATATGAACTTTCGACTTATGATTGTCACGAATTGAATTATAATCAAATTGCTTTGGGTCGTTTACCAATGTTGGTAATTGACAATTATACAATTCGAACAATTTTGAATTCACTCCAAAGGAAAAAAAAAAGTAAACCTCTTGATTTGATTAACGAGTAATTGAAAATTACTATGGTTCGTTTTTGGTTTAAAAGAATGAGATCTTTTGCTTTGCTTGGTCAATAACTACAAATTCAGACTATAAATTGGTTGATGAGACTTATGACTTAATTTGTATTAAATATCTATTCTATTAATCTAATATCTCTGTAATTCTTTTGAAATACATAGGTTCAAAATACCCTTTCGAATAACTAGACCTGCACTTACATCAATTCATACCCATTATATTATAATTTAATAAATTAGGAATGTATTATAAATAAATTTTCTGGTTAGGTCAATAAGGTCATGAAATGCATTTTGATTTATTTATCTCTTTTTTTACATCTAACGGATTTGCCTGGACCAATACATGATTCACTTTTAATTTTTATAGGATCAAGTCTTATATTAGGAGGGTTGGGAGTGGTATTACTCACTAACCCAATTTTTTCTGCATTTTTGTTAGGGTTTATTCTTGTTTGTATATCCTTATTCTGTATTATATCAAATTCCCATTTTGTAGCTGCTGCAAAGCTCCTTATTTACATGGGGGCCATAAATGTTTTAATCATATTTGTTGTGATGTTCATGAATGGTTCATAATATTACATAGATTTTAATCTATGGACGGTTGGGGATGGGATTACTTTGTTGGTTTGTACAAGTATTTTTTCTTTCGTTAATTACCACTATTCTGGATACGTCATGGTACGGGGTTATTTGGACTACAAAACCAGATTCTAGAGTAAGACCTAATAAGTAGTAGTCAACAAATTGGAATTCATTTATCAACATATTTTCTTTCTTCCATTTGAACTCATTTCGATAATTCTTTTAGTTGCTTTGATAGGTTCAATTGTCGTGGCTTGTCAGTAATAAATCTTTCTAATTAGAAGGAGCAATCCAAAGAAAATTTTTTTCTATTATCACATCCAATTCCCTTCAATTTTATTTGAATACTATTTATGTAAAAAGTAGAAATTAATTATTTTATTCGATCTATTACCAATATATTCTTTTGATTTGTACTTTTTATATTCTAGTCAATTGAATCCGTTGAATTATTGTATTGGTCATATTGAACTAAATCGAAATTTATCATATTTATAAGGAGTTAGTCAATGATACTTGAACATATACTTGTTTTGAGTGCCTATTTATTTTCTATCGGTATTTATGGATTGAATTATGAGTCAAAATATGGTTAGGGCTCTTATGTATTTTGAACTTATTCTAAATGCGGTTAATATGAATTTCGTAACCTTTTTTGATTTGTTTGATAATTGCCAATTAAAAGGGGATATTTTCTCAATCTTTGTTATAGCAATTGTAGCCGCCCAGGCAGTTCTTGGATTAGCTATTGTTTCGTCAATTGATCGTAACATAAAATCCACTCATATCAACCAATCGACTTTGTTGAATAAGTAACATTAAGATAATATTTATCAATTAGAATTAACATGTATAATATGTTTAATAGATCATAATTGTGAAAACGTTTGAAATCAACATATCTTGGCCCTCTCTTATGAGTTGATCCAGAAATAAGTTGATTAGAAAAATTACTGGTAAAGTAAATTATTGATTTATCTAGTCTTTAAATATATGATTCATTTACAAGTTTACTAGGTTGAAAATTTATGATATTCAAAAATTTATAGATCCTATGTCACATCCAGTAAAAATTTATGACACATGTATAGGATGTACTTAATGTGTTCGAGCCTGCCCTATAGATGTATTAGAAATGATACTTAGGACGTATGTAAAGCTATAGAAATAGCTTCCACTACAAGAACAAAGGACTATGTTGGTTGTCAGAGATGTGAATCCACTTGTCCAACAGATTTCTTGAGCGTTTGAGTTTATTTATGGCATGAAACAACTCAAAGCATGGGTCTAGCTTATTGATACATTCCAGAAAACTTCACTTGAAGACATTTTGAATACATTTGATATTTTTTTGCTGACAAAAACCTGTACACCAAAAAAATTGAATATTTTTTTCAAGTACGGGTTTTTGTTCCAAGTGTATATTGTCTTTACCATGAATTATTTTCCTTAGTTAACAATAATTGTAGTTTTGCCAATATCTGCAAGCTCTTTAATTTTTTTTTCTACCTCATAGAGGAAATTAGGTGGTATACAATATCTATATATGTCTCAGAACTCCTTCTAATGACCTATGCATTTTGTTATCATTTCCAATTGGACGATCCGTTAATTCAGTTGACGAAAGATTATAAATGGATCAATTTTTTTTTTATTTTTACTGGAGATTAGGAATAGATGGACTTTCTATAGGTCGTATTTTACTAACAGGATTTATCACTACTTTAGCTACCTTAGTGGCTTGGCCAGTTACTCGAGATTCCCTATTATTCCATTTTCTGATGTTAGCGATATACAGCGGTCAAATTGGATCATTTTCTTCTCGAGACCTTTTACTTTTTTTTTTCATCATGTGGGAGTTAGAATTAATTCCAGTTTATCTACTTCTATCCACGTGGGGAGGAAAGAAACTTTTGTATTCAGCTACAAAGTTTATTTTGTACACTGCAGGAGGTTTTGTTTTTCTATTGATAAGAGTTTTGGGTATTGGTTTATATGGTTCCAATGAACCAACATTAAATTTTGAAATATTAACAAATCCATCGTATCCTGTCGCACTCGAAATAATATTTTATATTGGATTTCTTATTGCTTTTACCATCAAATCACCAATTATACCTTTACATACATGGCTACCAAACACTCATGGAGAGGCACATTACTTACTTATATGCTTCTCACTGGAATCTTATCAAAAATAGGAGTATATAGGTTGGTCCGAATCAATATGGAATTATTACCCCATGCTCATTCTATATTTTCTCCCTGGTTATTAGTAGGTATAATTCAAATAATTTATGCTACTTTAACATCTCCTAGTTAATGTAATTTAAAAAAAGAATAGCTTATTGTTTTGAATCTCATATGGGTTTCATAATTATAGGAATTAGTTATATAACTGATCTAGGATTCAATGGAGCCATTTTACAAATAATCTCTCATGGATTTATTGGCACTGCATTTTTTTTCTTGACAAGAACGAGTTATGATAGAATACTCATGTTTATCTCGCTGAAATGGCAGAATGGCTATCTCAATTCCAAAAATATTTACAATGTTCAGTATCTTATCGATGGCTTCCCTTGCATTATCGGGCATAGTGGTGTTGTTGCAGAATTGATAGTATTTTTTGGAATAATTACCAGCCAAAAATTTTTTTTAATGCCAAAACTACTAATTACTTGTGTAATGGCAATTGGAATGATATTAACTCCTATTTGTTCATTATCTATGTCACGCTAAATGTTTTATGGATACAAGCTAATTAGTGATGACCCAAACTTGTATTTTTTTAATTCTTGACCACGAGAGTTATTTGTTTCAATCTCTATTCTTCTACCATAATAGTTACTGGTATTTATCCGGATTTTGTTCTCTCACTATCAAGTGACAAGGTCAAAGCTATTCTATCTAATTATTTTTATAGATAGTTTTCATGAATAAAGAAAATGAAATTGAATTGTAACCAGACATGCTTAGCGTTTGTTAGAACCCTTTGAATCAAGTAGTTAGTGATTCAAAAGGCTCTTGAAGTCTTGCACTTAACTTTCTTACTTATATATATATACACTATCCCATCTTTTATATTTGTTAGCCCCTTTTTTCAATTCAATTAGACATTAATATAAATCAACCATAACTATGTAAGCCAAGTCATAATAGATTGACCCCAAAATAGCATATCCAAATTATAAGAAAGGCTATAGAAGCCATAATTGCAAAATTTATACTTGCCAAATTGATATTTCTTCGAATATGCAAATAAATTGCGAATATGGTCCAAGTAATGAAGGCCCAAGTTTCTTTTGGGTCCCAATTCCAATATGATCCCCATTCCTCATTAGCCCATACTGCTCCTAAAGAATGCCTATGGTAAAAAAAATAAATCCAAAACTCCAATGTCTAATTGTTGAATCAATCGATATCTGTAATAATTTTGAGAAGAAAGAAAATAATTGTTTAGTAAAATATTGCCTCTTGCATTCATATATTGAATTTTACCAAAACAAAATGATTCATTTAAGAAATTATTGCTTTTACCAAAAAATTTTTGACTTTTCGAAATGTAATGAGTAGAAGAGCTACTGATGATAATGATCCACATAAGAGAGTAGCATAGCCTAATACCATCATACTTACGTGCATCATTAACCACTAGGATTGGAGAGCACGTACTAATATTACGGATTGAGGCATTTTCTTTGGAAGACATGAAGTAGCAAAATCTTGGGTAAAAATAGTACTTAGCGCGGTTATTACGTTTAAATGATTTTGATGCTTTTTATTAAAATAGAAAAGCATATGAATAGTGGAGAAACTCCATGAAAGAAATATTAATGATTCATATAAATTACTTAATGGGAAATGGCCCAAATATATCCAACGAGTGGCTAATAATCTTGTTATACAAAAAAAAGGTAACTATCATGCCCTTGTCTGATGAATCATGCAGTTCTATCATTTCATCGACTAATAAGGTTAAAAAAAATTGTAATTACAACTAAAACGACTAAAAAAGATATATGAGTTAATGTATGCTCTAAGGTTGAAAAAAATTATAAAAGTAAAAAAAAAAAACAATGGAGGTCATCCGATTATATGGAATCGAAATTGGGAATTTAATTCATTATAGAATTTATTCTATCTCTTTTAAAAGATGCTATGCCGCTACTCGGACTTGAACCAAGATGCTCTAGCACTGCTTCCTAAGAGCAGTGTGTCTACCAATTTCACCATAGCGGCTTGTTCAAAATCATTATAACCTTTTTTGATTCAATCATCGAGATTGAAAGAGTCGATCCAAATTCAATGGAATTTATGAAAGATTTGACGAAAAAAAAAACTCGCTTAAGAAATGATTTGAAGGTGTAAATCCAACATTAAGCCTTTATAATAATAATCTAATTTTTTTTAGTTTTTTAAGTTAAAAGTTTGTAACTTAATAAGAGAAGTTTTTATAGTTTATGTTTTTTTCGAAAATGGAACTGTTGCAACTAAATAGTTGTGACTTCAATCTAGAGATAGAACTCAAAATAAAAAAAATAAAATGTTCTTTATCATTTTATTTTCATTTGTTAATTATTTAATATAATTTTAAAAATCTATAAATCTATTTTTATGAATTGATGAATAAAATAAAAATAAAAAATTATGATTTTTACAGATCAAAATTTTGGCAAACATCCAACAATTTAAATTAAAAGAGGTTTATGTAATTTGCATAGCTTTGTATTAATTCTTAAGGGTTTGCATTGTTAATTTGTGTTTGAATTTACCAAACTAATTAGGTATTGGGGGGATATATTATTCAAAATAAAGTTTTGATTTCTATCGTAATTCATACTTCCAAAAAAAATAATCTCTAAAGCTAAATTAGAATAATAATTATAAAGATATATATCTTGATTGATCTTTCTACACAAATAGAGGAGTTTTTTGATCACTTAAAAATGATACATTATTCGTATATAGTAGCCACCACTAAATTTGAAAAGGTGCTTTTATCAATTGGGTTTCAAGCAAGAAATATATAATGACTCAGAAAAATGATGATTCAAAAAGTTCTAAGAGTTACAAGATTTAAACTGAATCAATTAATTTCTCAATCTAATGCTATTGATTTTGACTAAAAATCTTATTTTTCTTCTTCTATAGTAGAAAAAAAAAAGAAGAAGAGAAATATAAAAACTTTTTATATTTATTATTTTAGCAAGTGTGCGATGGGGAAAATAAGAATCCCTATCCCGAAAATGAAAAAAAAAGACATATTATAAAAAAGGTGAAATCTTACATCTTGTCTTTATTTTATTCTAAAAAAAGCAACTTTTTATTATTTTATAATTTAATAAGAAAAAAATCGATGAGTTCAAAACATTAGGGAATGGAAATCATTCCTTTTATACTCATTACTTCTATATTCTAAAAAAATTAGCTTTTCGAGTTAGGTCGATTCAGATTATTTTAATATTTTTTATTTAGTTTTATTTATTTGTCGTACAAACAAACTTTTTGAATTCCTTGTAGAAAGAGATTTTGCTATGGAAAAAGCTTTCAACACTGCCTAATATCCCTTCTTTTTCCAAATATTTTTACGAATATGCTTTTTTAATATAGAAGAATGTTTTTTTGGAATTGCCATTCAAAAACAAAAAAGGTTATTCAATGCTGTAGTTGGATGTGAAAGACATTTGTTATTCAAAACGAATTGTTCTTTGCTATTCCTTATCTATCTATTTATATTTATTTTATTTTTTTCTTTAGATTACATATACTATCTTCAAAATAAAAAATACTAAATACATATGTAAAAATAGCATAAAATATTCCATTACTGGAACAAAAAAAAACAATATGATATAGGATTTTCTTTATTTCTAGTTCATTACAATAGCTGGAAGAAAGAAAAATTTGTTTATTGGTACGTTTTATATCCCCATTCAAATCTATCCCATCTAATATAAGTTGAATTTGTTGAAGTTGATGACAAAATCAAAAATCTTTTCCTTCTCTTTCCATCCATCTCTATTTATTTTTGTCATGCTACATTTCTATTTATATTTATACAGGAAAAAGACATCAAAAAAATTTAACAACCTTTTTTATGTTTTACCTAATAAAAAAATTTTATTTTTTTATTAATCGATCAAACTCGAAGAGTACACCTAATTTAAATTTTCAAAGTCAAATTTGACCAGTAGTTTAGTTAATCAATACATGATTTTGTAAAAAAAGATTAGGTTCATATCTTAAAAAAAAATAGAATATTTTTCCGTACAAGCATAAGTGTCATTTATTGTAATGGAAGACAATCAATTATGTTCCACAATAAACTAGTTAAGGATAACAAACTAAAATAACTAGTTTCTTTATTGCATAAAGCTTTGGTTCATCCTTTAATTATGATTCATATCAAGTACTTTTTTGTTTGTAGTGTAAACTTTATTCTAGTTTTGATATATGTATATAAATTATTAGATTGCAATAATAATTAAATGTTTCTATATTTTCATAAAGATCTTGCTTAATAAAATTAATAAATAAGTAATTATTTTCTTTTTCATTTTTTCAATAGTAACTTAGTCATATCATTTAACCACTTCTAATTTCTTGATTTTCATATCATTTAACCACTTCTAATTTCTTGATTTTGAAGATTTGATTGAGATTAATTCCGAATAGAAAAAATTTCTATTTAAGTTTGAAATATCTTGATTTTTTATTTCCCCTTTTAAGATAAGAAATCATGAATAAAAAATAATTAATAATTAATTAAGAATAAAATAAAAAATTTTTATGGAGCACACATATTAATATTCATGGATCATACCTTTCATTCCACTTTCAGTTCCTACTTTACTAAGAATGGGACTTCTACTTTTTTTGACGGCAATAAAGAATCTTCGCTATATGTGGTCTTTTTTAGTATTTTATTGTTAAGTATAGTTATGATTTTTTCAGTCGATCTAGCTATTTGACAAATAACTCCAAGTGCCACCTATCAATATGTATGGTCTTAGACCATAAATAATGAGTTCTCTTTCGAGTTTAACCACTTTATTGATCCACTTACTTATATTATGTCAATATCAATCACTACTGTTGAAATTTTTGTTCTTATTTATAGTGACAATTATATGTCTCATGATCAAGGGTATTTGATATTTCTTGGTTATATGAGTTTTTTTCAATACTTCAATGTTGGGATTAGTTACTAGTTCTAATTTGATACAAGTTTATATTTTTTTGGAAGTAGTTGGAATGTGTTCTTATTTATTAATAGGTTTTTAGTTCACACGACCTATTGCATCAAATGCTTGTCAAAAAGCCTTTGTAACTAATCGTGTAGGGGATTTTGGTTTATTATTAGGAATCTTAGGCCTTTATCAGATATCGAGCAGTTTCAAATTTCAGGATTTGTTCGAAATATTCAATAACTTGATTTATAATAATCAAGTTAATTTTTTATTCCTTACTTTGTGTGCTTTTCTACTATTTGCAGGCCCAATTGCTAAATCTGCATAATTCCCTCTTCATGTATGGTTACTTGATGCCATGGAAGGTCCTACTCCTATTTCAGCTCTTATACATGCTGCTACCATGGTAGCAGCGGGAATTTTTCTTGTAGCCTGGCTTTTTCTTCTTTTCATAGTCATACCATACATAATGTATCCAATTTCTTTGATAGGTATAATAACAATATTATTGAGAGCTACTTTAGCTCTTGCTCAAAAAGATATTAATAAAAGCTTAGCTTATCCTACAATGTCTTAATTGGGTTATATGATGTTAGCTCTAGGTATGGAGCCTTATTGAGCCGCTTTATTTCATTTGATTACTCATCCTTATTCAAAAGCATTGTTGTTTTTAGGATCCAGATCAATTATTCATTCAATGGAAGCTATTTTTGGATATTCTCCAGTTAAAAGCCAAAAGACCTAATAGAATTATTTTGTTGTATCCAGATTGATACCGATCCAACTGATGTCATGAATAAAATGTGACCAATTAAACAACCAACAAAACTACTTGTTACAAATAACATCTTATTGTTGCATCAAAACATACAAATGTTAACTAATCTGGCTAATATTGAACTTGGTAAAATGAAATGGTTAAATAATTGAAAAATGAGATTATTTAGGAATGCACATTAAATGCGAAGATTATGCATTGAATTTTGGGTAGGAGATCCATAATCAAAAAAGTGTTATGATTATTCCAAAAGAAATGAAATGACAGATACGATAGAGCTAGGATAATTATTATATGAGCTCTACCCAATGCTAAATGCAGAGGCGCATAATAGATCGATATGAACATCATGAGCTATCTCACAATAAAACTAGTTGTTGCTGATATCTTCTTCTCGGTTCCTTATTCTCTTTTCTTCCATAACCCGAGCTTAAGAAAGGAAGAGATAAGAGGGCCTTATGGAGAATGTGGTCAGAAATCTATAATAGAGTCCGACCACAATGACCGAATTGATTATCTTCATGCATAAAGATACTAGATTACCTAGTATAAAAGATTTCAAAATCATTACAAACCTCCCATTTTTTTGTTTTTTATTTCAATTTTTGGATAATTATATGATGATTTTGAAACTTTCCATATATAGAAATAGAAAGAGATAGACTAGAAACGACATCTCTTATGTCAATGACACCAAAGGGATATTAAATGAATGGAATTGGGATATGGATGGAATATAATGAAATAGAGCCACTTTGAGGTTCCCTATGAAATAAGGCATGGAATAGAGCCACCACGAAGAATTTTCAAGGTTTACAAAGGAAACTTCGAGTTCATATTGGTCATGGGTTGAGAATGGGAATTGAACTCTATGAGATCTAATCTCCCATTGTTCCTCAATAGCTCAATGGTAGAGCGGTTGGCTATTAACTGACTGGTCATAAGTTTGAATCCTACTTGGGGAGATTTGATTCATTCAAATTAAGGAAGTCAAAATGTCATAATGAAAGGGTTCGCTTTGACTGTTAAGAGTAGGTAACCTGCTCCTTATTTCTATTATATTCTATCTCATCGTATCACAGTCTGTTCTGCGATATTTGAGAATCACCATTAATACCTCAGTGTAAGTCTAGGATAATCCTTTATTCCATAGTCCTGGGGCTATTTACAACTAGCCAACTAAGAATTTTCAGATGTACTAGTACTAACAAGTGCATCAAAGATGAAGTCATCGATTCTCCCAAGAGGTCACAATTACCTCAAGCAAGAATATTAGTTTATTGGCAAGGAACATATTTTTGCTATGCTACTAATACTTGTACTTGCCTTCCTATTCCCTGTCTGAGGAAGAGTTATAGGGTGTAAAACAATATTTTGATTCGGGCCGGGAATACTAATACTATATGGTAAAAAATCAATTTTGATAAATTTTAAATCTAAATAAAAAGTAAGGTGAGTCTGCTATCCCAATCATGATTTTCCTACCCTCAAAGGGAAAAATCCTTCCCTTTTGGGTCGATTATGGCTGAGGAGGGATTCGAACCCCTGACACCGTGGTTCGTAGCCATATGCTCTAATCCTCTGAGCTACAGGCCCCACCCCATCGCCACTAGATCTTTTCCCAGGAATACCATAAAAAAAAAGGAACCTTTCCTCTCCCCAGCCATTTCATTTCGAGTTAAGAAGATGTGAAAGGCCTTTCCTTTTGTAAGAATAATGCATTCTGAGGTGTGAAATGGGAGAGAAGGGATTTCATAATTGGGGTTTTAGTTTTGAATAAGATGACCTTTTCATTTTTCATTTTTTTTTCATATTAAAAAATTAATAAGAATGAGAGGTGTTAAGCTTTTTATCATCCTAACGTCGAGCTATTTTTTCGCAAGACCTCCCCTACAGTATCGTCACTGCAGTAGAGTTTAACCACCAAGTTTGAGATGGATTGGTGTTGTTCCTCTATATCTAGGACACCAGAATATCGAAGCATGACAAAGAAAGGCATGCGAGAAAAGCATATTGGCTAGTGATTGTAAGACTCCAATTCTTGGTTGGAAGGGACACCAAAGGCCTTCACCCTTCCATCCCTTGGATAGATAGAGAGGGAGGGCAGAACTTTTGGTTTTCTCATGTTATCAAGGAGTTGAACAATGGTTTTTCGTGTTGTTAAAGAGTTGATGAAAATAGATGGCGAGTACCTGATCGAATTGATAGGGTCATGTAGGAACAAGGTTCAAGTCTATCGGTCTATTAGGTTGCCTTAGCTGCATACATCACTACACTTCCACATGACACTTATTGTATTGATAAACGGCTCGTATCGCCATGACCTTCTCTTTTGTCATTCCATCCCCTTAGAGGCAGAGAACCCATTGTTGTCTTAACTGTGCTACCAGAGGCTCTACTCTAGGGAAGTCAGAATAAGAGAGCACTCATCTTAGGGTGGGCTTATTACTTAAATGCTTTCGACAGTTATCCGCTCTGCACTTGGCT
>JAJFZO010000234.1:1202500-1307500 GCA_021397835.1 Moringa oleifera | reverse complement strand
CATAACCCAATAGATAAAGTGCATTACATAGTCTATTATACGGATTAGTGACTTACCCATTTAGTGACTTTAGCACTGGATGATCTACAAAAAATTTGGGACTATCTGGTTAGGTGAATTCAATAATAAATGCCTGGTGGCATTCCAGCCTTCCTTCTCCTTTCAAGACCTATCTGAAAGAGAATCTAGTACTTCTTGGTTGTGAATATCTGAATAGGGCAAATTGCCTTTTGAATATCTTTACTTCGGAACAAAACAATTATAAGGTCAACTAGAATGTCTATTATTCATGTAGGAGATCTTCCAATTAAGAAGATTCATCGACCTAAGATGAAGAGAAAAGTCTATCTATTTTATTTAGTTATTCAGTTAAACCAATGATTTGTTATTATAGTAGATAGCAACAACCATTTCATCTGACATGCGTATCTTTTATTTTCCAATGGATTTACATCTTTCATTAATGGGAATTTTTTAATGTAGTGAGTACTAGTTATTCACTGTTTAAGGATTCTTGTTTAGGCAGTTCATACCATCCATACATAGTGTTTTGATCTAAGATTTCAATTCATCCATGTTTCAGCTATAGCATATTGTTCCATGGAGCTAAGGTCCAAAATATTGAAGAAACACGTGTTTCCATGACTCTACCACCCAGTCAATTCTATTCCACTTAATCCCTATTTCATGGCCACATATCTTTTCGACTAAGTAATGGGAAACCTTTCTCCTATTACATGAATCCAATTTTCATTTCATGCAGGAAAAGCCATCTTTTTCTCAACAATGTCTTTGTCATTTGATCCAATAGTGTTTCGTTAAATAAGAACATATTTGATAAATACTAATAACTCTCGGATGGAGTATTAGAACGAAAATATCCATTAAAAAATGAACTATTTGTTCTAAGCCATCTCTAGCAATGAATCAACAATTCGAAGCGCTTTTCTTGCGTATTCTTAATAAACCAGCGTTTACATATAGATGTAGGAGGATTAGTTTAGGAAGTAAAAAGCCCTTTTGGCATCTCGTCATATGCAAAGAATTCTCGATGTGAAAGCACAAGCACAAAGGGTTGATCTTTGAATAGGAAAAAAAGTGGATCTGCAGGATCCCAAATGAATTGGCTTATTCGAAGAAAGCCTTATTCTTTGGAAGATCTATCTTGTGTCTAGTACTGTATGGTTCCACTCTGCAAGAACTCCGAATCATTCGCTTGAAGCTCATCCTTTTCATCATAAATGATCTACCTGCCCCAATATGACCTGGCTCAATAGGGAAATCCTAATTCATTGGGCTTTTGGATACAATTAAATAGAAAGCTCTAAGGGCGCCATATTCTAGGAACCCAAACTACATGATTGAATAAATCCTCCTCTATTTATTGTGGGTTGAGGACTCTTTCCTATTCTTTTTCCCCTTCTTCAAACTCTGATTCGTATTTTTCATAAAGAAATCTTTGATCAATGATATAACAAGATCCATTTTGCATCATATATAAGGGATTCCTTGATTCGGACCGAAAAAGCAATGTCACTCGATCATTATCAAACTGACTGCAATCTTTTTCTGTCCGTAAGGATCCCACCAGAGCGCCTTCTACTTATAATATGCCATGACTATATCAGAATCATTCTCAATGAATCCATAAGAAGTGATCTTATTTTTTTATCAGGTCTGGGTAGAGACGAAAGGTCTTGAGTGACCGATTTGGCAGAACAACTCAAAAGATAGAAAAGTATCGTTAATTTCTTCATGCTTGTTCCAAGTTTGAAGTACCATTTGTACAAATAAGTATCCCCTTCGTTGCATGATTTCTTCTTCATATAGATAGATAAAAGATCTATGGGGCAATTACTTAGAAGTACATTTTGTGCAACAACCCTTCCCATTTGATAAAAAAGGATCCCATGATCTTGAGTCGGTCTTACCTAGGATCGCAAATCCCAAGTTTGTCTATGAAGAGTAGATCTAATTGTATTAATGTCTATAATTGATTTTTTCTATGTAATACTAATCGATAGGGCCTCATTGGTAAGTGTTACAAGATCTCGTGCATTGGAACCCATGGTTATGGACTCGAATCCATTAGTATGAAACATTTTCTTTTCCAAGTGAAATCTCCTAGTATATGAAAGAGTGAAAAAGTACTTTCTTTGTTGTGGAATAAGAAGCCTTCGTATCTTAATGCGTATATTTAATTTATTCGGGGCTATTAGAGCGGGATCCACTTTTTGGGGAATATGAGTCGAAGTAATGACAAGAATATTTCTAGTGGAACATCTTTCACAATCCTTAGAGAGAGAGTTCACTAATAGACCAACGGATAAGTAATTCGACTCATTCACATCCAGATCATGAATGTTTGGAATCCATATTATGCAAGGATACATTATTTTTGCTAATTGGAATTAAAGGGTGATATAAAATTGGTCTATTTAAGACATTATATCCATAGTTAGTGCATTCATCATAGTTAGAAGCTCTAGCTCCGTATTAAGTTCACGATCGATATCGTCACTATCACCAATATCGTTATTAGCATCAATATCATTACTAGCATCAATATCGTCACTAGTGTCAATATCGTCACTATCATCAATATTGGTATCATAAATACTGTAATCAAAAGAACATAAGGGTTTGTCACTAGGTATTTGCCCAAATAAGATCGTCCAGTTCTTATAAAACCTGTCACCAAAATACCCCTAGAGGGGGATAGGGCTAAACGGAGTGAAAAAGGTTTTCCATGAGATCACTACAAGAAAAATGGGATTACTTCACACTGGATAGTTCACAGTTTTAATAACAACTGTGAATAAAAGTACTTTTATTCACAGTTATAATAAAACTGTGAACAAAGGCTCCTTTTATTCACAGTTGTTACTAAAACTGTGAATAAAGGGAAACTTTTGTTCACAGTTGTGCTTATAACTGTGAACTAAGTGAAAGTTTTATTCACAGTTATATTTATAACTGTGAACAAAAGGTATGTGCACCATGCATTGAATTTTTTTGCCTCTGTTACAGGTCTTCCTTTCTTTTCTTCTTTCGTTTCTTCAACCCCCTCCTGAACCAAAATGAGCTGCTGTTTGCCAAAATCGAGTACATGCAGAAGAGGGTAACTCTATGCTCATAATCCCCTTAAATTTCTAATATGGTAGCATAGTTTAAACAAGCATATTGAGTTTCCATTGATTCTGCCATTGAAAATCACTTCAGTAGCTTCATGTCTGAATTGGAAAATTAGTGTCCACTTATAACCTGCAAATGTTTTCTTTCTATCTCATTGAAACCATTCATGGTTCTCTTGCAGGAAATTAACTTGCATAACAATAACCAGCTTCTCCGAGCAAAGGTACTCTCTCCCTCTTTGTCCCTCTCTTTCTCCTCTGTTTTTGAATCTTTTTGTGATTTTTTCGATGGATATATATATATATAAGCAGATATCTGCGAATAAGAGGAACTAGCAAAACATGAACTTGATGCCAAGAGGAGGTAATTAACTGTGAGATATGTTGTAAAGTTAAGCCAAACCATTAATTAATTCCAAACGAATTAAGAGGATCCAGATGGAAGTCATGCCCTCTCCAGAAGGTGATGAGAACATATATAAAAAGCAAACCCCTCTGCTGCCTCACAGCAGTAGAAGGAAAGGGATGCTCACGCACTCCCACCACCACCAAGCCGAAGTTACAGTCGGCCTTCCTCAGCCCTCCCCCTTCTCTCCCGTGCTTTCTTTTTATGGTGAAGCTGTGAATCCATGTGCAACTGAATGAAGGAGGCAGTGACAGTGAGTGAATAAAGTAACTAACATTTGTTCACAGTTTCAGCCATAACTGTGAATAAATCTTTGCATCTTCTCCAGAAACATCGCCAAATTAATTCATTCATTCGTTCTTCTTCTCCAATTACTCAAACATTTCTTCGATTCTTTAGGTAAGAAGTGCACACTGTAAGGACAACTTCTCCAGGCTGTAGATGTGCAAACCAAACATTCAATCGGTCCTAACCATTTACATCGAAGGGATTAAGAGTGTGCAGTGTTGCTTGCTTTTGGGTTTCACATCTCCTCCCCTTTTTCTGGTAAGTTATATCTTTTCTCCCGAAATATTGTGCTCATCTTTTCTGTTAAAATGCAGAAATTATTGTTCCTTGATTTTTGGCTTTTAGTTTCATTATTGTTAAGCTCAAATTCGGATGTAGTTTTCCTCCCATTGAGATTCTATATATATGCATGGTTTCATTTTCATCAAGACTTTAGATCTATTTTGAGGTTCAAAATATTTGTTTAGATCCAAGATTTAGATGTATGAGTTCCCGAATGTGGGATGAGAGTTCCTGGTTGAGGGGTTCTAGATCTAGGCTAAGAGTTTCGAATTTGGATGAGAATAGTTTCAAATCTGGGCTGGTGTTCTAGATTTAGGCTGATTGTTTCGAATCTGGGGGAGAGGAGTTCCAGATCTTGGCTGGAATTCTAGATCTCTGAGTGTTTCAGATCATTGTGAGAGGGGTTCCAAATCTGGGATGGGGTTCCACATCTAGCCTTTATTCACAGTTCTATAACTGTGAACAAAACGTTAATGAACTGTGAACAAATATAGTCTTTATTCACAGTTCTATAACTGTGAACAAAACGTTAATGAACTGTGAACTAATGTAGTCTTTATTCACAGTTCTATAACTGTGAACAAAACATTAATGAACTGTGAACTAAATTCGATTTATTCACAGTTTTAGAACTGTGAACTATTTTCACTGACTTTTGTTCACACCAACATAGTCCACAGTTTTACAACTGTGAACAAAAGCCATTAAAAGTCTGTGAATAAAGGGCTATTTTGTTGTAGTGGATGGAAAATGAAAACTATTAGCCCCATACAAAGTTTGTGAATAAGTGATTGTCTAATAATGAGTAAGGAATATCTATCTTTCTATTAAACAAGATGTATTGAACTTATAATTCATTAGATACTTTTTATGAATGTTAACTAAGCATCGCAAGTAAATTGTTCCTAGTTGTTCAATCATTTGATAACTAGTGTCATTCTTTGATAAATGATCACTATGAGTTAGACTCAATAGAATTTGATCAATCCTTTTTTTTGCTGTTAAGGTGGAGAACTTGAACCAAGAATTCTCTTTCTTTATCATCAATCGAATCACTATTCGTGACCCAAGATTTAATTTTATCATCAATCCAATCACCACTCACATTTGTTCTTTTTCTTATCAATGAATAGATCTCTTTACTTGTATGCTTAAATATCTCGTATTTCTCAAAAAAGTAATTCGATTGATGGGACTTGGTATGATACTGATGAGATCGATGACATCGATGAAATTGATGTTCAAATATTTCTTCCTAGAACGTATTGATTTAATCATAAAGAATTCAGTTCAGATGTAGGATACTTATCTAGAAGTTTTTGTAACTCAATCATGTATGATGGAATCATTAAAGATTTAACCCTTTCGAACTCTGTCTGTAACTCACTATAGGCTCGGGAAACAAAGAGAATATGTGTACAATGAGATATCCAGCAACAAGAAGAAGAAAAAGGATTAAATAGAGGAACTCTTGAACATTTGGCGATCTCAAATGTGTCGATATCAATGGTGACTCATTATTTTGATGATTCATTTCTTTGAACAGAAGAAGATTATGTAAACAATTACTCGAGATCTCACTTATCAGATTCCATTATGGAAGACATAATTTTTTCTGAAGAATTCACGATGATATATCTGATCCACGCGTAATATCATAAGAAATGGATTTTGACTACTACTTAGTATCGATAATAGGTCTGAAAAAGTATCTAAAAATACCAAATTTAGATATTTGTACCCGGTCAAAGTAAAGAACCATGACATATATGTTTGGAATAGATTCCATTTTGAGAGAGTTGAAAAAGCACTATCTTGTTGAAAGGTTCTATACGTCTGCCTTTCTCAATGCATTTCTTCAGACAAAGACTCCATTTTTTCCTCTTTTCGGATGGTAAATATTTCTCAGAACATGGAGTGTGAATCAAACCCATGTTTGAATTGAAATTGAGATACTGATGCAAGTTCTTCTCTTCTGAATTAGAGAGATTCATATCTAAAAGAGGCTGATAATAAGTTCTTTCAAAATTGACTATTTGTCCTTCTGTTAGAGGTGTTTCAGAAATGTCTGCAATTGAGTAAATAACTCTATGAACTAATGGATTAGATCGAATTGCAAAATGGAAAGATTTGTACAAGTTATACATTGCATCACCCCTTTGTGGAAAATCCTTAGATATGAATATGTTAGATACCTGTGATTTGATTGGTGAAGGTGAAATAGTATCTCTCTCCAAATGTTTTTTTTTTACCACCACATAAAGAAAATATTTTGTTATGAATGAACAAGATATTAAGGAATTGTCCATACGTAAAATTATAATTATTGATACAGGCTTTTTCCACATAAAAAGGAAATCTTTTGTTACAATAGAAGCATAAGTGATGTGGATTATTCAAGAATGGAAGTTGATTTGCTTTATAAAAAGAAGATATCAATGAACTTCTATGAAATGGTTTCATGGGATTAGCCAATTGTCTTGATCATGGGATATCATTAAGAAATAGGAATCCGTGTTATAAAAATATTTTCTGCTATTCTTTCTAGTATGGAATGAGTCAATCATCTAGTTTGGTATTTTATTGAACAAAAATGGTGATATTGATCCTCCATTGATCAAGAATTTTGATTTTTTAGAAGTACTATGATCATCCAAATGAATGATTTGCAGACTTATTGATTCTAACAACTGATTGCAAAGTTGATCGTTTGGACCTTTCAATTCATACATATAGATCTTAAACCTATAAAAAAGAAGTAACTTGGACAAAAAGAAATGAAGTGACTTAGACAAATCTTTTTTGTCAATAACCTCAGACTAATCAATTGAATATTGATTAATATGTAATAGATTGAAAACTACTTAAAACAGCTCTTCTACTTAGAAATGAAATGTTCCAAATGCTCTTGGAAATTCTTGCTCCTATTAGACCATTTGTATCTATATGCATTAGGATCTTGATTTATGGATCTCTCAGTTCGAGAAAGAAAAAGAGGATCGAACCATTTCTTCTTACTCTTTTTCAAATTTGATAAATGTTGGTTGATCTTATATTTCATTATAGTTCTATGATTTAAAGTATCATTTCCTATTTGATCCCTTTGAATTCCATATTCGAAGTTGCGATCGGATCAATTCATTAAAATGAGTCGATTCAATACATTTCTTCCACAGGTGCTATATTGGATTTGAATCAGATTTCGAATCAATCTATATTGATTGACTGGCTCCATTATGTTGTTGCTAGCAAATACCACCATTTTTGGTTTTGGATCTTTTAAATCATTCCCGTAGGAGATCCGGACCCATTTTTTTTTTTCTGATCCTTCGATGAAAAGATTCATTTTCTCCATAAAAAATAAGAGGTAGAACCAATAAAGATTTCTTTTTCGATTCATCCCTGGAGTTGAATACCTCATTCAAGAATTGTTTTTGATCCAATCTATGGGAATCAATAGAAAAGGCAAATCCCTTATGATACACTAGATCCGGCTCAGTTATTGATAAAGTGAATAGATCTGCCATTTCTTGAAATCTCTCTTCTAATCCAAAATCATGGTGTAACGTGTGTCCCCCCTAATTCTAGTCATGAAATAGATGAAATAAATCAAAAAATGGATTTTTGTTCAAGAATGAAATCTTATTGGAGCTGTCCATATCTTGTTCATCATTCGGAGCCATATCACATCCCAAATATGATGAAATAGGATGAATTAAGACGATATTTTGTAAATACGTAATTATCTTGAATATATTAACTATTTCTTTATTTTTCGATCACCCGGGGGGGACAAAAGAAACATCTTGTTCTTTCTTCAACAATTTTTGATCCTCAATGGACCTCTCAGTAGGATTCGAACCCAAATGAAGTTTTAACCATCTGTTATAGGAAAAAGAACAAATGGATCTTATAAGATTCCCAATAAATTCTTTGATTTCTTCCAAAAGCATATGATTATTCATCCATTTCTCACATTGCGTGAATAGTCGGGGTGTTGAGGAATATCCAGAAAGGCATTTAGGGAATTGGTCTGATTCTATCTTTGTTAATTCTGTTTGAAGAAAAAAAAAAGGATCCCAAAGAATCGATCTTTCTTTTAGTTATTGAATCTCTCTTTGATTGATCAATGTGTGATATTCTAAATCCTCATTATTAATGGAATTGAAATGATCTCTGAATTGATCAGAAGATCCTTTCAATTGACTAGAATCCGTTACTTGAACGAAACTAGATCTTGTGGAATAATATTGAATATTTGACGATACATTTCGTACCTTGCTAAAAAATCGATCCTTGTTTACTAAGCACACATTGTCTAACCAAATCCAATTCTCTCTCGATATGTTCCTTAATAAATACAATTCATGCGGATTCTTCCCCCAACTAACGAAGAGATCTTAGCAGAATTGCCACATATGAAATTAAGCACAATTTTGCAAAGAAATAACCCATTTATTTCTCGAGAAGAGATGGGAAACATGCTCAATATCATTCGATTAAATAGTTGACCCAGCTCCTTGTCGTTTGAAGAAACCATCCATTTCAATTGGTATTCTTTTAACGAAAAGCAAACATGAGATAACAAATCCCCTCTTTCACTAAGATTTTGAATAGCTGTCAAGAATTCAAGTTGATTATGTTTCATCTCTTACTCGGAGAAAGACGATCAAACAATTTCCAATCACGGCCCTTGTGGATCGGATCATTCATATAATATAAAAAAAGAAACTCCAGATATTTGATATGTTTCTCTTTGAATGAGATATCAATTCTAGCGACGGTTTCATTAGATATCTTATAACTAAAATCCTTTTTTCTGATCCAGTTCCTCCACTACCACGAACTCTAGTTAGATTCAGGCATGATACACTTTTTAGTTATTGGAAGAACCCAAGTACTCTCTTTTGGATCCAGGAAATCGCTCGCAAAGATTTTTTTTCCTTTTGGAAGATACAGGAGCGAAACAATCAATTTATTGATATTCAAAGACCTAAAAGATTCTTCCAATGTATCATTTTATGGGTTCAATGGAATTCATAGGTATAGGAAGAAGCCCTGTCAAATAGAGATTTTTTCTTTCGACCATATTTTGATTGTTAATACGATATATAAGGACCGCTACTATAATAGCACTATGCCCTTGATTATGAAATATTGATTGCTTGTTGAAGCTTGTGAATTATGTGAAAGTAGGATACTTCAAATTCAAGGGTCTAAAAGTTCTATAAAACATTCTTGGTGAAAAAAAATGTGAATGAAAGATCCCACTAAATTCAATTGGGTCCATGAATCTAAGAAATAGTGAGAATTCTTGATCTTTCTTAATATTTCTTTCAAATAAAAAATACAGGATTTGAATTGATGTCTTTTCATTGATTCCTCCTGAATTGCATTAATTTATCCTAAAGATTTCATTTCAATTGGAATTTGGTTATTCACCATATACGAGGATCCCCATTAAGCATCCATGGCTGAATTGTTAAAGCACTCATCTCATAATTGGAGAATTCATAGGTTCAATTCCTACTGGATGAAACCCAATGGGACCCTCCAATAAGTCTATTAGAATTGGCTCTATATCAATGGAATCTCATCATCTATACATAACGAATTGGAGTGGTATATTCATATCATAACATATGAACAGTAAGAACTAGCATTCTTATTAAGACTAGAACTCATAAGAAAGAAAATAGATTTATGGATGGAATCAAATATACAGTATTTACACACAAAAGTATTCGGTTATTGGGAAAAAATCAATATACTTCTAATGTCGAATCAGGATCAACTAGGACAAAAATAAACATTGGGTCAAACTCTTCTTTAGAGTCAAGGTAATAGTTATGAATAGTCATCGACTCCCCGAAAAAGGTGGAAGAATGGGACTTATTATGGGACATACAATCATTACAGATGTATGATCATTACACTTCAACCGAGTTATTCTATTCCACCTCTTAGAAAGAAAGAACTTAAATCAAAATACTTAATAGCATGGCGATACATTTATACAAAACTTTTACCCCAAGCACACGCAAAAGAGCCGTAGACAGTCAAGTGAAATCCCATCCATAAATAATTTGATCTATATATAGCATCGTTGTGGTAAAGGTCGTAATGCCAGAGGAATCATTACCACAAGGCATAGAAGGGGAGGTCATAAGTGTCTATACCGTAAAATCAATTTTTGATGAAATGAAAAAGACATATACGATAGAATCGTAATCATAGAATACAATCCTAATCGAAATGCATACATTTGTCTGATACACTGTGGGGATGGTGAGAAGAGATATATTTTACATCCCAGAGGGGCTATAATTGGAGATCCCATTGTTTCTGGTACAAAAGTTCCTATAAAAAATAGGAAATTCCCTACCTTTGAGTATGGTTTAAACTATTGATTTACGTAATTGGAAGTAACCAATTAGGTTTACGATGAAACCTAGAAATCGATCACTGATCCAATTTGAGTACCTCTACAAGATAGACCTCAACAGAAAACTAAAGAGTAAGTGATTGAGTTCTGTAGTTCTTTATATAAAATTATTGACTCTAGAGATATAGTACTATGAAGAAGACAATATAGTTTCAAGCACCAATAGAACTAGAAGCACCCCTTGTTTCAAAGAAACAAGGACGGGTTATTCACATTTCATTTGATGGTCAGAGGCAAATTGAAAGTTAAGCAGTGGTAATTCTAAAAGATTCCCTAAGAAAAAATAGAGATGTCTCCTACGTTACCCATAATATATGGAAGTATCGACGTAATTTCATAGAGTCATTCAGTCTGAATGCTACATGAAGAACATAAGCTAGATGATGAAACGGAAAGTATGTAGAAGATCATAACATGAGTTATGCAGTAGATTTAGATTCCTATATATCCATTCATGTGGTACTTCATTATATAATATATATAAGATCCATCTATATAAATATCCTCATCTACATCCAAAAAGTCGTATGCTTTGGAAGAAGCTTATATAGTTTGGGAAGAGGTTTTGATTGATAAAAAAGAAGAATCCATTTCAACTGATATGCCCTTAGGCACGACCATACATAACATAGAAATCACACTTGGAAAGGGTAGACAATTAGCTAGAGTAGCGGGTGCTGTAGTGAAACTGATTGCAAAAGAGGGGAAATTGGCCACATTAAAATTAGCTTTTGGAGAGGTTCGTTTGATATCCAAAAACTACTCAGCAACAGTGGGAGAAGTGGGGAATGTTAGGGTGAACCAGAGAGGTTTAGGTAGAGTCGGATCTAAATGTTGGTTAGGTAAACATCTTGTAGTAAGAGGAGTAGTTATGAACCCTGTAAACCATCCCCATGGAGGTGGTGAAGGGAGGGCTCCAATTGGTAGAAAAAAACTAGCAACCCCTTGGGGTTATCCTGCATTTGAAAGAAAAAGTAGAAAAAGGAATAAATATAATGATAATTTGAGTAAGAGAGAAAATAGAATTTCTTTCTTCGTCTTTAAAAAAAATAAGAGTTAATTAATTGTGAGACGTTCACTAAAAAAATTCTTTTATAGCAAATCATTTATTAAGAAAAATTGATAAACTTAATACAAAAGCAAAAATATTAGTTATTATAATTAGTTAATAGTTATTATGGGTGAATGACAGGAATTGAACCCACGCATGGTGGATTCACAATCCACTGCCTTGATTCACTTTGCTACATCCGCCCCTAGTACTTTACCACTACTCTTTTTCTATTTAGAAAATTACTTTACAAAACAAATGAAATGAAAAATGAAAAAAACTACAATTTCTATACAAGAACAAGTAGACAATTCCAACTTTTTTTTAATGTATGTTAAATAATAACTTCACAAAAGATTAGAAAAAACTTTTTTTCTAAAAAAAATAGTAAATAACGAAAGTATAATTCAAAAAAAAAACTCATAAATTTTTTTCTTATTTTATTTTTTCTTATTTAATGTTTAATGTTGAAGTCAGAAAAACTTTATATAAAAAAAAACTACTAAATGACTAAATGAAGGAGCAATACCAACCTTCTCGATAAAAGAATAAGTTGATTATTGCTTATTTATTTTCAAAAATGGGTCTATACTAAGACCAAACCAAAGTCCTATCCATTTGTAGATGGTGCTTTAATAGCAGCTAGGTCTAGAGGGAAGTTATGGGCATTACGTTCATGCATAACTTCCATACCAAGGTAAGCACGATTAGTAATATCAGCCCAGGTATTAATTACATGACCTTGACTATCAACTATAGATTGGTTGAAATTGAAATGATTTGATTGAAAACCATAGTGTTAATACCTAAAGTAGTGAACCAGATACCTACTATAGGCCAAGCTTCTAAGAAGAAATGTAAAGAATGTGAGTTGTTGAAACTAGCATATTGGAAGATCAATTGGCCAAAATAACCATGAGCAGCTACGATATTATAAGTTTCTTCCTTTTGACCAAATCTGTAACCTTCATTAGCATATTCATTTTCTGTGGTTTCCCTGATCAAACTAGAGGTTGCCAAGGAACCATGCATAGCACTGAATAGGGAACTGTCAAATACACTAGCTACGCCTACCATGTGAAATGGATGCATAAGAATGCTGTGTTTAGCTTGGAATACAATCATAAAGTTGAAATTACCAAAGATTCCTAGAGGTATACCATCAGAAAAGCTTCCTTGACCAATTGGATAGATCAAGAAAACAACGGTAGTAGCTATAATAAGAGCTAAATATGCAACAACGATCCAAGGGCGCATACCGAGATGAAATCTAAGTTCCCACTCACGACCCATGTAACAAGCTACACCAAGTAAGAAGTGTAGAACAATTAGCTCATAAGGACCGCCATTATATAACCATTCTTCAACGGATGTGACTTCCCAGATCGGGTAAAAGTACAAACCTATAGCTGCAGAAGTAGGAATAATGGCACCAAAAATAATATTGTTTCCATAAAGTAGAGATCCAAACATAGGTTTGCGAATACCATCAATATCTAAAGAAGGAGCTGCAATGAATGCGATAATAAACACTAAAATTGCAGTTAATAAGATAGGGATCATCAAAACACCAAACCATCCAATGTAAAGACGGTTTTCAATGCTAGTTATCCTGTTACAGAAGCGACCTCATAGGCTTTCAGTTTCGCATCTCTCTAAAATTGTAGTCAAAGGTAAAATCTTGGTTTATTTAATCATCAGGGACTCCCAAGCATACAAATTCTCTAGAAATAGAAATATGAGAGCTTGTTATTCAATGGTACCCATGTCAACCAATGTCAAATATATATCTATGAGCTTATCTATCTAGATTCATCAGAATCTTTTTTTTTTTAATGAATGAAGTGAGTTATAAAACAAAAGTGAAATGCAGATTTATATCCATACATTTTATATATGAATATCATTTTGATAATAAAATAATAATGTAAAGGGTTAGCCGGGATTCGAAAACAGAACTAGTCGAATGGAGTAGATAATTTATTTGTTAAAATGAAACAAAATAGGTATAGGTAAAGGTAATAAAATCCCTCCCCAAACTATGCTTGCATTTTTCATTGCACATGGCTTTCTCTCTATATACATGGAAAACTCAGTCTCTTCCCTAAACGGAATTCGAATTGAATACTCAGTTAATCAACCTTGTTCTTCTTTTTTTATTCTTACTGTATGAACATTTAATAATAGTAATAGAAATGAATACATTTTTTTGTTATCTCTTCATCATTTATGAAAAATTTTCATTTACACTACACGATCCCATGACCAAATCATTCATTATTGACCAAATCATTGTTACAAATAATATCTGAATACCAAATACACCCACTATATAACTTTCACAAAGCAGAATAAGCTCTTGGAAAGATAAAAGAAAGAACTTGTTCTTCCTCTGTAAAGAATTCTTCTAAAAAGTCTGAACCTAACCTTTTCAAAAAAATGCGTACAATGCTTTTGTGTTTACGAGCCAAAGTCTTAACACAAGAAAGTCAAAGTATATATTTTATTCAATACGAATTCTTTTTTTTTTTGGAGGATCTACTGTGATAATAAGAAAGATTTCTGCATATACACACAAATCGGTCGATAATATCAGAATCTAATGAATCGGCCCAGGTCGGCTTACTAATGGGATGCCTTAATGTATTACAGAATCTCACTTTAGCCAATGATCTAATCATAGGAATAGTTGGAATTTTTGTATCGAACTTCTTTATAACATTATCCGTTATAAATGAGTTTTTTAGCATTTGGCTCCACACCACTAATGGATTAAATCACAAACTTGAAAAATAGCCTAGAAAAGTCTAGATAATCTTTGGATAATTGGTTTATACTGACCCTTCATGATTGAAACCACACCTAAAAATGATATTTCCATAAATTGACGAAGTAATATTTCCATTTATTCATCAGAAGAGGCATATCTTTTGAAGCCAAAATGGATTTTCCTTGATATTTAACATAATGCATGAAAGGATCCTAAAACAAGCATAAGATGTGATGAAAACCATTAACACAAGGTTTTTATAAGATGTTTTTTTATAAGATGTTCTATTTTTCCATAGAAAAAAAGTCGCTTAAGGACTCCAGAAGATGTTGATCATCAATGAGACGATTGGCTGCGGAGAAAAAATGAGACGGATTCATACTCACATACATGAGAATTATATAAGAACAAGAAAAACCTTGGATTATAAAAAGATTTCTTTAGAGTCATAAGACTCTTCCAATTACAATACTTATAGAGATAGAACCGTAATAAATGCAAAGAAGAGGCATCTTTTACCCAGAAATGAATGGGTTGAACCAAGATTTCTAGATGGATGGGGTAAGGTATTAGTACATCAAATACATAATTTAAATGTGAAAATTTTTCCTTTAAAAAAGGAAATATTGAATGAATTGATTGTAAATTATGAGATTTTGCTGGTTCTTTTCCTTCTAAGGCAGATATTAATCTTAGGGAAAATGCAATTTTTGCAATCACGACAAATACGGTTGATATTATTTGATAATAGAAATTATTATTGTGACCAAAAAATGAATTTTGGTTAGAATCATTAGCGAAAATAATCAAATGATTCTATTGATACATTCAAAAAATTAAACATTTCTCAATTACTGAACTAGATTTATTATCATAACTCAAATTTTTCAACAAAATGAATCTATTTATGTTTAAACTGTGATCATGAGCAAGTGCATAAATATACGACCGAAAAATAAGTGAGATAGGAAGTCATGTTGGCGAGATCTATCTAGCACTAAATATACTTGAAATTCCTCCATTTCAATTGAAATTCGATTTGAACAGGAGTTTATTAGGTTATCAAATGATACATAGTGCGATAGAGTCGAAACAAGATATTATAGTAAGAAAGGAACAGATAACTCGAAAACATGTAAACTCATCAATGGATTCTCTACCCTTTTTTTTTCGATCTGATTGATTTATGTTGCTTGTACGAAAGATGATTAGAAATTTTTTATTTTTTCACCAATCTCTCTTTTCATTTTGGAAATAGATACTTTTTCTTCATTAATATACTGCTTCTTCTACACATTCATCTCCAACCCATAATAGGGAAAAACTAAGAGTTAGGACTCATTAAAAAAATTGATAATCCACTCATGAGAAAAGTCCTTCCCGCATTAGGCACTAAGATATTTTTAACATTTAATTACATCGGGTAATCATTCAAATTATGAACAGAAGCTCGTTGCTTTCTGTTTCCCTCTAATTAAGGTCATATAGTCTTATCCATTTATTCACTTGACCCAACTTTGAATTCAAATCATTTTGTTTTGCACCCAGAATTCAAACACAGGTTTGTATAGATCCAAAAAGAAACAAATATGTTATCCAAATTCTCCATTGATATGACATGTTGTTTTTTCTATTCATTCCTTTTAGGATTAGTTGTGGTCTTACAAACTCTACCGTTCGTATGGACGAATCCTTTTCTTCATACAAATGTGTAAAAGATGCTAATCACATTTAAAAGCTGAGTACTCTACCATTAAGTTAGTAACCCAAAAAAATAATTAGAATGTATAAATACAATCGAAATACAAAAAAAAAAAAAAGATTCAATTTCATGACGTAATCAAAACCAAAACATTAAACTAGCAAGAAATCTAAAAAATTTAAACTAAAATTTTTTAATTGATTATGAACACAAAAATAAATGAACGAAGTAAATAATAAATAAAAATACAAGAAATTCTCAAATAAACACATAGATAAAGTAATAAAAATTTATAGATTGCCTCTTTTTTTATGTTATTTATCTATTTTTTTTTACCATCAATAAACAAAAAGACTTCTTATATCACACAAAAACAATTTTTTATGTCACAGAAAAGTAAAAGAACCTATGATTTGAATGAAGTAAAAAACTAAACCTATGGATCGAGGATAAATAGATCTATTTCCCTATGATCGCATTATATTTGTTCGATACATCTTGTCAATATGATTGTGAATATGTGAATATAAAGAAAAGAATACAAAAAAATAAAAGAAATATAAAATATATAATAAAAGAAAACACAAAGCTTAATCCCTTGTTTTTTTAGTTGTTAATAGATTCACAATGAAAGAAAATCACCCCAGTAAGGGTAATGTAAAAAAAAAATGATATTTTTTAAAACCAATTTCTTCATTTTTTTTTTGTATTTTATACCCATAAAATTATATCAATAAAATCAATTTTCATAAAATAAAATTTTCTCATTATAGAACATGATATTCTCTAGTAGGAATACTAAATTAGGAAAAATAAATAGGTATGAATAGAGAAAAAGAAGGGGAAAGAGTAGAGAATTTTTTATACAAAGCTAATATGAGTCATCCATACCCTCTTTTTTTGTATTTCATTAATTTAATTTAATTTGATTAACATTGAATTCTGTAAAAACCTCTGCCTTCTTTGAAATATCATGAATAATTCCTTTAGGTTGAGCGCCTTTTTTTAAGGAAATATAAAATAGCAAGAACATTTAAATAGGTTTGATTATTTATCGGATCACAAAAACCCACTTTTTGAAGATCCCTTCCTTCTCTTTGGGATCAAACATCAATTGCAACAATTCGATAAATGGCTCATTGGGATAGATGTAGATGAGTACTACCCCCTAAAAACGTATAAGAGGGTTTCTCCTTATATGGCTCGAGAAAAAAATGATTATGATTAGAAATGAATATCTGTCTATGTATAAAATTAGAATGTCAAATAGATTCATAAAAGATCAAATCAATTAGCATTTAAGTCCTAAATCCTTTTTTCTTCTTTTCTTTTGGGAAAAAGAAAAAAACAAAAGCATTCATACTCTTATAACTCAAGTTGGATAAGTCTCAAATAAGTCAACACAAAACCTTTAGACATTTCATTTATTGAGTAGTCTCTAACCCCCTTTTTGTTTATCTCTTTTAGAATCGATTTTGATTCTTCGTTCTGATCTAGTTGGTGAGACAATTGAAAACAAAACGGTATTCCCTTGTTCTAAGATCCTTTATCCTTGCTTTGAATCATTGCGTTTAGACATTACTTCAACGATTTTTAATCATTTTAAAACTGGCAGCAACAAGCCCTTTTTTGTTTATGACTTCTTTCTATCAAAAAATCATATGAACACTTCATTCGCGCATCATACACTTTAGATCAAAAGAGTTTTCACAATTTTAACAAATTTTCCTTGTGGATTTGAAAATTTGCTTGAAATGGATCCCTTCAATTTCCACATTGAAAAAAATATACTTACGAAGTTGTTCCAACTTATTGATTGGCACTAATCCTTGATCCTTACCCCTAGAGAAAGGAATAAATACTTTCTCCTCAAGCTCTATCCTATACTATTTTTTTACATTAGAACCCAAGAAAAATCAGGGTTCTAGTAAAATAGAACAAAGAATGTCGAGCCAAAAGCACCTTTATTCCTGTATAAAGTAAAGTGGTGGATGTAAAAATCCACAACAGATCATGTCCTTCAATTCAAGTCACACATTGCTTTCTACCACATGGTTTCAAATGAAGTTTTACCATAACATTCCTCTAGTTTGGAACTAGTATGTAATTGATTCAATTATGCAATCATGAATAGTCATTGTTTGATCGGTACATAGTAATCTATACTTTTCCCTCTATTTGTATATGAAATATAAATGGGATGGAGAATTTATGAAGAAAAAGTCTCAGTCGGGATTTAAATAAATTCCATATTTTATTGTATAAATGCAATGCCTATTTCATTGTGTGAATGAAAAATACATATTTATATCAATAAATAGATTTAACTATTTATTTAATAATATATATTTTTAAATTCTAACTCTTGTAACCTATGTTTCGACCTTAACTGGATCATAGGTAGATGTTATTTGAACTCGATTTAAGTGGTGAAAAAGAAATCTTTCTTCCCCCTGAATCTTGAAAAATTAGAAACAACAATCACATTCTCTTCAATATTTTACTCTTAAATAGAAGGTTGTTCAAAAAGAATAATATTTATTCCATGCCCTACGATGGAAGGATTCAAACCTTCGAATAGCGGGATAAAAACTCGTTGCCTTATCGCTTGGTACGCCCTATTTAAATTTCTATTCAACACTAATAAAGACTAATATTGTTAATGGTTATTCATCAATTCCAGCCTAAATATCTATGAAATATATTAGATTGGTGTTAGAATTTTGACACATGTGGATATAAAATGAAACCAAATTTATTGATCATTACATATAATTCAATTAAGATATTGTATAAAAGTATAATCTATTTTATTCTCTTATGAGAATGGAAGGATTTTTGATTGGGTTAGTTCAAAGAAGTATTTTTACTCTACCTAACTTTCCTTTCTTCATTCGGACCTTATATCAATAACATATTAATCACTCAATCAAAATCAAATTATCTACAAGAACAAAATATTTGTTGTGCTTAATATATTTAAAGTGATCTATATCTATTTTAATTTTGCCCTTTTTGAGTAGTTTTTTATTCACCAAATTGCCTGAGGCCTATGGTTTTTTGAATCCAATAGTAGACGTTATGTTGGTAATACCTGTTCTTTTTTTTCTCTTAGCCTTTGGTTGGCAAGCTGTTGTAAGTTTTCGATGGGATCCTCAATACTGTCCTAAAAAAATTCATGATTTACTCGAGAAAAAAATTTAACAATTAAGAAGATCAAATAAGTGTTACAGTATGAACAAAGCCCCAATTCAAACATTAAAATTTTTGGGAGACGTGATAAATCTGGATCATCCTATTTCCTCATTTTAAACCCCTTTTTTCACTAAAAGAACCTATTAAAGTCCACCATAACACAATACCTAATTGTTGGTATGAAAAAAATTTTATAATAGGAAAGACTCATCTATTATCTACTTACAAATGTACTCTCAAAAAGTTAAATCTTTTTTATTTGATTTAATTTATAGAATTATCGAAATCACTTTATTTCTTGGTGTCAAAATAAATAGGATATGTGGTATAAAAATAAAGAATCTATTCTCCTTTTTTTTTCCCCAAATAAAGATAAGATCTTGGAGATTGTGTAATACTTATTCTCAAACTCTTTGTTTACACCGTAGTGATATTCTTTGTTTCTCTCTTCATCTTCAGATTCCTGTCTAATGTCCAGGACATAATCCACAAGTGAAGAATAAAAAAATAAATGTTTTCTTGCTTGATTTTTATAAATGTTATAACATTATTAGCATTTTATCTATTGCAATTCCACATCATCAAAAAAGAAATGAAAGAGAGGGATTTGAACCCTCAATATGAATAAATCGTATAACGAATTAGCAATCTGATGCTTTAATCCACTCAACCATCTCTTCTAATTGAAAAAGGATAAGTATTATCTTACATTACATAAAAAGTAGTGCTTAAAAAAAGCCATTCTTTACTTTTTTGATACTTTACTTTTTTTGTATAGATTATTAATTATATACAATACAACTTTTATTTATATATGTATAACTCTTATCAGAAATTCCATTTAGATAAAAAAAAGGCTCGAAAGAGATATTTCAAATAAAAATATAAAAAAGAAAAATATCTTTTGATTTTGTCTCGTCCAAAAAGGTCTTTTTTTATTTCCACAGCCTAGCCTAGTCAGTATCTAACCGAGCCTTTTTTTTTTTTTAGTACAACGAATCAAATCATACCACTGAATCGTACCTAAAATTTATTGTTTTATTTGAAATAAAAAAAGTGTTTGTGATAAAGAATCAAAGTGTCATTTATTTTCTTTTTTATTTCAATTTTTGTATTTACATTTATTAAAATAAAAGAAAATTTTAATTATAATATACAAATAATATAATATATTCTTTATTTTAAAATATTATATTATATTATTTATTTTTTAATAAATTACTTTATAACGAATTTTATTATATTTTTTCTAAAAAAATATCTTTAAATATAAAAACATCTTTAAATATTTTAAAATAAGGGAAATATGGATTCTTGCCAACGCATTTTTATGTTATCACCTAAGCCCTTTTGTTAAGCCCTATCTATCAAAATTCCTCTAACAAAAGAAAAAAAGACCTTATTTTATTTAGTTATTAAACTAAATAACTCATATGAGCCCTCTTTTATTAATTTCATTAGGTCTCTTGACAAAACACGTCAATACTCTAATATTTAGGATTTATTTTATTTTATTTTATTTTGATTACGTTCAATTACCTTGTTCGACAAATGGACCTTTTATATGCAATAATCGCATTGTAGCAGGTATAGTTTAGTGGTAAAAGTGTGATTCGTTTATTGACCCCTTCAATAATTAAGGGGTCGTTTGATTTGGTTCATCTTATGATCCAAAACTGTATTTCTTAAAAGGATTTAATCCTTTACCTTTCAATGAAAAGTTCGAGGAAAAGTATACATTCTTGTGATTTGTATCCAAGAGTCAATAATAAATTGAAAAATTAATTGGATTATGAAATTATGAAATGTAATTTTTTAATTAGATGACTATTTCCAATTGAATACGTATAAGAAAAGGATCCATGGATAAAGATAGAAAATTTTATTTCTAATCATAACTAAATCTACAATTCAAATTTTGTTTTGTATAAAAAAATTTTAGCAAGATAGCTAATAAACAGTAACTTTAGTTTATTAGAGACATTTACAAATTGTTTTAGCTTAGTGGAGACAAACTAATTTTCCTAAGGATTCTATTAAATAGAAATAGAGAATGAAGTAACTAGTAAAATTGTTATAATCTCCCTTTTCTAGAGGGATTATCTATAAAGCAAAGTGTTCTAAATTGAATGCATTCAGACAAAAAAGCTAACATAGATGTTATGGGTTGCATTTTTATTTCGTTCCTGTCTTATTATATCTCTAAATTTATCCATCTTCCATAAAAGAGCCAAATGAAACCAAAGTTTCATGTTCGGTTCTGAATTAAAGACGTTAAAAATGATGAATCGACATCAACCATAACCACTAGCCTTCCAATCTCACGATGCGGGTTCGATTCTCGCTACCTACTTTAGATTCCTCGTTCTATATTATAGAGATAATATCTATTTGAATATGTATTAATTCACTTCATTGAAGTGAATTAATACATAATTCCTAAAATTGTCTCCCATATTCTTTATTTTTTTCAAACAAAAGATAGTAAAGTAAAAAAAATGCGAAAAAAATGGAAATGAAAAGCGTCCATTGTCCAATGGATATGACAGAGGTCTTCTAAACCTTTGATATAGGTTCAAATCCTATTGGATGCAATTTATTTTTATATATATCTCTATGTTAAGAAAGAAATATTGAATGATTTGAATAAGAGATGCTTACTTATGTTATATTTACTGATGTTATATATATTATATACTTATTTAATACTTAGAAACTTATATTATTATTAAATGAAAATAAAATTAATTAAATTAAAGAATAAAGATAAAGATTGATCGATTTCTTTTATTTATGTATAATTGTTCCTGAAGTAGAAAACATTTTATTTGTTCCTAAATAGCTTCTTTCAAAACGGCTTCTACTTCATCTGTGAATGTCTTGGTAAAGGATATGATTTCTTGGATTTGAGGTTTATTCATTTTTAAGTCAGTGCGTAACTCAATGAGAAATTTTCTTACCTGTCCAAGTTCTAATGAATCAAGATAACCATTCATTCCGGTATAAATGGTCATTATCTGATCTTCCACTGTGAGAGGGACTGATTGGGATTGTTTGAGTAACTCACATAATCGTTAACCTCTTGCCAATTGATTATGAATAGCTTTATCGAGATCAAAAACAAATTGTGTAAAGGCTTCTATTTCGATGAATTGAGCCAATTCTAAATTTAATTTGCCAGCTACTTATTTCATAGCTTTAATTTGAGTTACAGATCTGACTCTAGAGACAAAAATACCTACATTAATAGTAGGTTGGACTCCAGCATTGAATACTTTAGCGGATAAGAACATTTATCCATTTGTAATGAAAATTACATTAGTAGGAATATAAGCCAAAAGTCTCTCAACTGGGTCTCAATTATTGGTAAAGCAATCATACTTCCTTCACCTAACTGAGAGCTTAATTTAGTAGCTCTTTCTAAAAGACGTGAATGCAAATAAAAAACATCTCTTGGATAAGCTTCACGACCAAATGGTCTTCATAATAGAAAAGACATTTGGTGATAGGTCTATGCTTGTTCGAAAGGATCATCATAAATGATTAAAGTGTGTCGTTCATGGTACATAAAATATTCAGCCAAAGCAGCTCCTCTATAAGGCGCAAGATATTGTAATGTAGCTGAAGAATCCATTGTTTCGACTACCACAATAGTGTACTCCATTGCCCTTTTTTCCTAGAAAGTGGTCACGACCTGAGCCACAGAAGATACTTTTTGACCAATAGCTACATAAACACATATTACATTTTGCCTTTATTGATTGAGAATTGTATTTATGGCTATTGCTGCTTTACCGATCTATCTGTCCCTCTAATTAATTCTCGCTATGCATGTCCTATAGGGATCATCGAATTAATAGTAATAAGTCTTGTTTGAAGAGGCTTATGTATGGAACGTCTCAAAATAATACCTGGAGAGGGAGATTCAATTAACCGAGATTCAGAAGCTGAAATCTCACCTCGACCATTAATAGGTTTAGCCAGGGCATTTATAACACGACCCAAATAAGCCTCACACACGGGTATCTGAGTAATTTTTCTTGTTGCTTTGATAGAACTTCCCTCTTGTGTCATCAAATCATCACCCCTTAATACAACACCAACATTATTTGATTCTAAATTTAGGGCAATGCCTATTGTACCCTTTTTAAATTCTACTAATTCACCTGCCATTACTTCATCAAGACCATTAATACAAGCGATGCCGTCACCCACTTGAAGTACAATATCGATATTTACAATTTTTACTTCTCTATTATATTGTTCAATACGTTCACAGATAATATTACTAATTCTGTCAGCTCTGATGGTAATCATGAGTATTTTCTAATTCTTTTTTTTAAGCAAAAAAATAATGCCTATAATAAAAGTAAAAGACTAATCAGTTATTTCTTTCATCACCCCAAACATACAAATATTAGCATTAACGGTACATAAATGTAACTGCTTACTCAAACAACAATTCAGAGTTCCTATAGCTCTTTGTAAAGCTTGTTGGAAAGCCCATTGTCAAACTTGATTGATCGCTTTTTGTTGTTGTTCAAAAACATGGTTTCATTTTTGTAATTTTCTAATTGTTTCAAAGTCTTATAAGTTGAATTAATCAAATTCAAGTTTTCTAGTTCTATCTCAGAGTATTCATTCACTCGAAATTGGTGCACCTCTATTTTTACTTTGCATAAGCGAGCCCTGGCTTTTTCTAACTGTTCAATGGCCCCCCGCATAGCCTTTTTGAATTTTGAATAGTGTTCAAGATCTTCTTTTTTGATTATCTAATAAATCACTTAATGAAAGTGGATTATCTTTAAATTCATTTCAAAAAATTCCATGATCCCTTCCCAAACCAAAAATGAATCTTTCGATTCATTTGACTCTCACGCTCAATTACTTCAATCACTTATACTTATGGGGGGTTAATTCACATATCTATTTTTTTAATGTAATGAGCCCATCCTCTCCCTCTCTTTTCTATTCATATTCAAACAAAAACAATCAAGGATGATCACTAATCTAAGATCGAAATATTCAAAGGATTCCTCTAACCAACCAAAAATATATAATTGTTAGCAAAGTTGTTTCTTTTTTTTTCTCCAAATCCAAAGAATTCTTTTTACTTTATACCTAGGTCATCAATTCAGCATTAGAAAAAAAGGGTTTAAAATACTCATTTTTTCCATTTCCAATAAAAATAAAGGGCTCAAATCATTTTATCGACATAAGTGTTTTATATCGAAAAAAATTCTAACTATTCATTTTGAAAATATTTCTATTTTAACTATAATAGTAGAAAGAATACTATGCAGCATCTGGACTTCAAAGGGTTTAGCTTTAACCATGTTAGTGATCCAAATTTTTGGTTGATAGAAAATAAAAGTAAAGTAGATTTACCAATGAATCACAAAATGCTATGGTTCTTAAATATGATTTTTTAAAATTTATTTAGAAGTAATTTGCGGGATCATGCACCTCCCAGTTGGAAAGTGCAACTGGGTGGATCCAACCTATTTTAAAATAAATAACTCGCACTAACTCCCTTTCCAAAAAAAAATCAATACACCAAGCATTACACTTAGATTCATTGGATTTGTTGCTAAAATATTGGTATTAAACCCGAAACTTCTGGCAGATGGCTAGTGACCCAAGGAAAGAAAAGAATTGATTACATTTTTCATATAATCTCCTCAAAAAAAGAATAGAGTTTTGTTGTATTGTATCGCTTATTTTTTTCTAACTATATTCTATATATTTTTATATTTTTAATTTTTTATTTAATAATTTAATATAAATTGAATAATTAAATTCAATTTACCTATTTTTAGTACCTATTTCTAAACAGAGTCAAACTATTCTATTTAGAAATGTATTTTTTATTGAAAATTATCAATAATGATACTCATTAGAATTTAGTTAGAATTTGGGACCAAGTCTCATGTAAATTTCAAAATACCTCTTTTTTGTTTTGCAACACTCCTTAAAAAAAGGTTTCCCTTGGACCAAGTCTCATGTCAATTTCATTATAGGATTAAACAAAAGGATTTGCAAATAAAAGTGCTAATGCTACAACCAGTCCATAAATTGTTAAAGCTTCCATTAAAGCTAGACTTAGCAATAAAGTACCTCGTGTTTTTCCTTCCGCCTCAGGTTTTCTCGTGATAACATCGACAGCTTGGCCTCCAACTCTACCTTGACCAACTCTAGGTCTAATAGAAGTAAGTCCAATGGCCAACCCAGCAGGAATAACAAAATCAGCAAAAATTAGTGGATTCATGATAAGTTCCTCGCACCAAAATAAAAAAAATGGTTAATGATACAATCATCCAATGAATTATGGCTTCATTATTCCATCGCTAAGATTTGCCCAGCCAAAGTAACTAAGAACTCCAAATTGAAGTAATAATATTATTGAACCATTAGAACTATTCAATATCTCTTTTTTAGTTCCTATCCACGGGATTTTTATGAATCCATATATATATATATATATATATGATTTTTTTTCCATTTCTTTTTTTGTGAACCATTTTTTGAATCCTTCATTCTTTTTCTTTATTTCATCTCTTTATTGATTCAATTCACAATCAAGACGATCTACCTGAATCCCTATCTAAATTCATAACAGTAGGGCAGATTAGATATATCTTTAGTTCATATATAACAAGTCAATATCTGATATCATATATACATATGTTTCTTCCATAGCGTAAACCAACTATTCTTATATGAATCTTAGATGAAATGGGATTCTAGAATTTTTCTTCGAAACATCCACAAGAATTGGCTTATAAACATTAGATTACATATACCTATTTCTACCCCCCTAACCAACCCCATTTTTTATGATTCTTGCTTTTTTTGTAAATTCTTCTCTTCCTTATATTTATCATTGGATACAATCTAAATGAGTGAATTCATTAAGTCCAATCATTACATAGAAATAAATATCAGTATTTCATTAAGCTAAGTTCATGCAATTTAATTTATTATTTATTAATATTTTATTTTGGGCATCGTTTTAAAAAAGATCTTTTTTTAATCATTTTTAATCACACGCCATAAATTGATACCATGAGAATTCTTATTCAAATTATTTTCTCCTAATAATTAATTTGATTGAAATCGAATAAACAAAACAATATAAATATGAAGAAAATATTGATTGGAGGTAGGCATAATAAATAAATGGATCGAATAGGAATTTTAGAAAAAAGATCTTTTAGATCTCTTTCCTTTTTTTATTACAATTCCCTAATATCATAATCTTTTTTGCTATTACTCTAGATCGTATATACTGTATTTGTATACTTATGTTCCCTAAGTAGATTATCCATACATTGGATTAGGAAAAAAGACTATTTCAAAAACTAGTCAATGATGACCCTATATAGATTCGACTATATAAGCCGCAGCTAAAGTTGCAAAAATAAAAGCTTGAATGCCGCTTGTAAATAATCCAAGAAACATCACAGGTATAGGAACCACTAGAGGTACTAAAGAAACAAGAACAAGAACTACTAATTCATCGGCTAATGTATTTTCAAAAAGTCAAAGACTAAGTGATAAGAGTTTTGTGAAATCTTCTAAGATGTTAATGGGTAAAAGAATTGGAGTTAGTTGAATGTATTTACTTAAATATCCTAATCCTTTTTTAGTAAGACTGGCATAGAAATATGCTACTGACGTGAGTAAAGCTAAAGCAACAGTAGTATTTATATCATTTGTAAGTGTAGTTAACTCCCCATGAGGTAACTGTATGATTTCCCAAGGTAAAAGCGCACTTGACTAGTTAGAAACAAAAATAAATAGAAATATAGTTCCAATAAAGGGAACCCATGGACTATTTTCTTTTCTAATATGAGTTTTGCTCATGTCTCGAATGAATTCAAGAATATATTCGAAAAAATTTTGGCTGTCAGTTAGAATGGTTTATTGATCCTGAACCGCTATAACGGTAGAACCTAATAATATAGCAATTACAGCCCAAGAAGTAGTAAGTACTTGAGCAAGGACTTGTAAACTTCCTATTTGCCAATAGAAATATTGGCCTACCTCTACACCAGATAGATCGTGTAACCCTTTTAGTGTGTTGATGGAACATGGTATGACATTCATATTGCCCCCGATAGAAATAAGAACTTTAAATTATTTTGATTCAACCATTTCTCTTTTTTGACTTATTACTTGAATTGTATATTTGGGTTTTGGATACCAACTAAACTAATCACATAATATCCATAATTATTTTTATCTATTTTTCTTTTATGCAGTTTAGGAGTGGTAACTGATTCCATAAATCTAGGGAGTTTGCCAAAAAAAAATTATCTTATTATTAATCAAGGATTTTGTATATAGCTAGAATGACCTTCACAAATCACGAATATTAATTTGTTAGGAATTAATCAAATTGAAGCTATAGCATCATCATTTATTGGAATTGAAATATTTGCAAGATCAAGATCACAATTTGTATCGATTAAAGAAATTGTTGGAATTCTTAAAGTGATACATTCTCGAAGAGCCATATATAATTCTTGCTGATCGATGATGATTAGAATATCAAGTAACCTTGTCATGTATTTAATCCCACATAAATATGTTTCTAAGTGAGATAATTGTCTCTTCAACACAGCTGCATCTCTTTTCGAAAGACAATTGAGCCTCCCTATCTTTCGTTCTGTTCTTAAGTCTCTAAACTTATGAAGTCTCGTTTATATAGTGGACCAATTTGGTAAGATACCACAGAGCCATTTTTTATTAACATAATGACACCGAGCCCTTATTGTAGGCTGTGCCACTGAATCAGCTGCTTTATTTTTGGTCCCAACAATTAAGAATTGTTTTCCCCTACTTGCTGCATCAAACACTAGATCACAAGCTTCTGATAAAAAATGAGCAATTCTAGTCAGATTTTTAATATGAATACCTTTACGCGTTGCAAAGATATAAGGTGCCATTCTAAGATTCCATTTTCTAGTACCACGATGAAAATGAACTCCTGCTTCCATCATCTCTTCCAAATTGATGTTCCAATATCTTTTTGCCATTTCTCCTCACACTTCCTCTTTTTTTTCTTCAATAAACATAGAAATAAGGTACCGTGAAATAAATAATTGTTTCGATGAAACCTTTTCTTCTACCGAAAATTGGTCGTTTATACACGATCCAAGCCATTACTTTCTATTCGTTATTATCTTTATTACTGTTAACAAATTAACAAATCAAATGACTACAACAAACAACAAATAGTTAAGTTAAAAACATGATTCGCTCTTAGGAATCATTAAATCCTATAAAAGATCGTTTGGATGTATTATGTAAATTCTTTGCAATGCAAGAGTTAAATAATTCACTGTGGTGGAAGAAAATATCTCTCATTTTCCCTTTGAATAAATATAAATTCTTTTTTTTTTAATTTCTAAAAGAATGTTGGGTCTTAAACAGTGCAGTAATCCTTTGAATTCGGTACCCGCGAGGATCATCTCCCCTAGATCAATGTTCTCTTTTAGGCCTTTCAACAAATTGATACAACCTCGGAGAGCAGTTTTTGCTAAAACTCGAACGATTTCATGAAAATTTGCTTCAGATATAAAACTTTGAGTATTCAGATATGCTCTCATTATTCCTTATAAGATGGCTCGATAACAGATTGCCTCTTCTAAAGCATGTCCTGTTTGTTCTACTTATAACAATCCAATCATTTCTCTAGGTAAAAAAAACATTAGATATTCTTTCTTTTGAAACCAAGACTTTTGATGTTATTTGAGTACAATAATTCCTATATGCCTATTATGGATCTGCACCCCCTGGAATCAATAAACCTTTTAGATCTGATTAACAAAAGGGATATGACTTTACACTATAGTTGGCTCAGCACCAATCAAGAATCCCCAAGGAATTCCAAGAATTCGTGTTATGCACTTATTCCAACCCTTAACTTTCTTTTCTGGGTTCAACGATATTGAATCAATTGAACGTGTTTGTAACACTTGTTCCACTTTTGGATGACCTTGTGTTATATCACCAGATCTCAAATTTTCATATATAAATGTAACTAACGTATCTCTTTCGTAAAGGATTGCTCCATAATGCCCATGAACAATTGCTCCTAGAATAACCAAATAAGGCTTACCTGATCTTATTACTACAGAGTCAATTTGAAGAATTAAAAGTTGACTCGATTTAAGGTGCGGTTCGTTTTTGGCTATACATACATTTTCACAAATAAATTGCCCAAGACTAATTATTGTGGATGTTTCTTCATAATAATTATGATGATAATTGTGATGGAGAAAATACCAATTCAAATTGAATGGATTCAAAACGATGTTACTCCATCGATGGGAATTATAAATCCTTTCGTTTTCATCCATTAAGTAATATTTAATTACATGAAAAATATGTTTTAAATTATCAAGTTCAAAATATTTTATTACCAAGATTTGATTATGAGTTATTAAATGATAAAATGAATAAAAATTCACAATTTGAATGGCTGTTCCTAAAGGTCCGATGAATTTCTAATTGTAATTAGAGGATTCTTTTTAATTTTAATTGATTCTTTTATCACATTGTGATATTTTACATGATTGAATGGACCCATTCGAAAACAATTAGATGATGACAAAATTATCAAAGATTGGTATTCTTTATTTCTATTCAATAATAAACGGATAGTTTCGTGGTTTTGGCTAAGTGATTGTTGAATCCTTGCCGTGGAATAAATGGAATAAAACGAATTGATGCAATCTGACCCATTATCAGAGATTAATCTTGAACTTGACTAATCGTTCCTTTTTCTAATTTATGAAATGTGGGATTTCACTAAGTTGATTCTTAGGAAATCTCGAATCAGACCATTTGTACTAACTTCGACAAAGAAAGTACGGACCTCTTCGACAGAAGAATATTTTGTTGTCTTGGTCCCAATTCAAGACTAAACAAGTTCGAACCCATTGAATACCTGTGTCAAAAATTCCTCGAGCTGGTTTGTCATTTCCATAAAGGATATAATTAACAACTCGAAATTGCATATTATCCTTTTCTCGAAATAAATCATGTGGAAAGAGTGTTCCTAAATTTATACTATCTGCTATCTTATATATGGCTACGGGTCGCACCAAAACAAAACACTTTTTCATGGTATGTGTGATCTGTTGGACATAGATCCAAATTTTCAATTTTTTTGATTCCTTAGAGTTTGTTTTTCACATTGCTAGCAGTATCAAGATGCCATTGTGTCGAGATATCTTATTTGCCTTTCCCAAAAAATTGATATCTCTAGAAAAGATTTTAAGTTCAATTCTTTTTTTTTTCTCTCCACTCGGACCAATCTACCTACTTGGCTTCTTGTAGGAAAGTGATTTGTGTATCTACTCCAATGATACTATTGTTCCATACCATTATGGAAGAAGATTCGGGTAAAATATGCACTTCCTCGGGAATGAAAAAAATCGATCTACCTTCATTTGGTATATTGTCTTAAATTTTTTAACTCATCGATACTCAATCATATCCTCTTTTTTAATGATTGAATGTGCCTCTCTAGTCCCATATTTAAGAATTCTTAAACCTTTTCTTCTGTATCGAGGGTCATTGAAAAAAGCAAGAATACTATTTTTACGAGGAATACCATTTATAGGTATTTCAATTGAGATACCTGAACGTGGCATTAGTTCTTGAATCAATTAGAATGGAATGATAACTCGATTTCTTCACCTCTTTACTTATAAATCCGAATTCTCATGAAGAATAGCAAAATTTATGAGATTACAATGACCAGTACCTACGATTCAATTAAATTCTAAATAATCAGGAATCCCACATTTTTTTTATCAGAAAAATCTGAACTAAAGAATTTATGTCTCACTTGATCATTATTCATTGAGAGCCTAGAAAAATACCTTCGTTCAACATAAAAAGAATGAATTTCCTTTTGATCTTGATCCTTGTGGAGCGAAAAAGAAACTAAATTGTATCTACATGAACCTCTTGATAATATCCAAAATGGCTTGTTTTTGGTAAGAAGTGAACATTACTATATGTAAATTCAGGTGCATGGTGCACACCGGTACTCCAATGCATTTTTCCTTTTAAGTCAGAATAAATATGTTTTCGAACCCTCTCTTTGACATTGAAATTGTGTGTTCCTGCACGAATTTCAGTAATCACTGGTTCTGATTCTACATATTGATCATTTTGAACTAGAAGAAAACTTTTTGGTGAAATAGTCATGTTATGTATAATATCTTCACTCTCAATAATCATAGACAAGTTTATAACATAGAAAAGCAGGATGCCCATGACGTGTACGTGTAGGATGAACCAAATCCTCATTGAATTTTATTTTCCCATTAAAATGAGCTCGTACATGTTCTACAGTACCCCCTGTAAATACTTCGTCAGCATGAAAACTTCTGAATGTTAGTTGAGTCCTTGGTTCACCAATAGATTGACCCGTAATAATACCTACAGCTTCTCCCAATTTAACCAGGCCACTGTGAAATGGGACTCCGACCATAACATAATCGATAGATTGAAGAGGTAATCCTAAAAGTAAAAAGGGTTCGAATAGATATTGATTGTGTTTGAAAGGTTATGAATTGATTAACAAGTCCAATCCCAGTATCTGGATTTCGAATGGTGATACATCGCGGGCCCAGATATATATCGTCTGCTAATACAGAGCCAATTAATGTTTGTATGAAAATTCTTTCTGGCATCGTCCTTTTTTGAGGACTCATAAAAATTCCTCTGATGGTGCCACGATCTATTTTACTTACAATAATATGTTGAACCACTTCAACAAGACTGCGCGTAAGATATCTAGCATTTGATGTTCGTACAGCAGTATCCACAACGCTTTTGTGGGCTCCGTAGTAACAAATGATATATTTTGTTAAAGACAGTCCTTCGCATAAATTACTGTGAATAGGTAAATCAATCATTTGTCCTTGGGGATCTGACATTAATCCTCTCTTACCTTAAAATTAGGATTCATTTCTTGTCGCAAATATTCACTTGTAGCATGCCATATCTCAATGGATTAGTGTAATTTTTCTACTGCATGTACATTCCCATAATGACGATGTTTTTTTGAAATCAAACTTTGTTGTCCAACGTCTTGGACTAGCCATCCCTTAGAAGGTATCATTAAAAGATCATCAATTCCTAATGAAATGGATATAGTCGTGGCTTGCTAGAAACCTAGAGTCTTTACTTGATCTAGGATGTGTGATGTATATGCCATTCTGAAGTGATTTATTAATCTGCTAATAAGTTGATTAATGGTAGTTCCATCTATGACTTTATTGTAAAATAATAGATTGGCCCATTCTGCCATAAGTACCTCAATATTCGGCTGAGTGGGATTTGACAATGAGTTTGAGTCAATGATTGGAAAACTTCCTTTTCTTGGTCTTGATTCGTGTAGAATTTTAAGTCAGGAACTATGGTCCGAGTTGAATCAAAAAGACTCGCATTCACACTGATGTCATAGAATTACTTAGCTTAAATACCATATGATTAGGTATCATATGACAGGCTTGACAAAAACCTTGTATAGCTTCTTTGATTTCTTGATAAAAAGAAATATGACGAACGGTGATTCGAATGTATATACAAAGAATTTCTTTTTTTGCACTTCTTACTATTAGATAGTGTCCACAAATCTCATGATAAGTGCCTAAAGATTCATAATGAACTTTGATGGGAACCTTTCTTGAAGCAATAACACGTTGATGTAGTTGCCATCGAAGCCATAAAGGACTATCTAAATGGATTCTTTTCTGCCAATAAACTCTAATTGCATTATGAGAATTACAAACAATGGGTTCTTTCATATACTTATAGTTGTTGTCGTCAATTCTTTCATTTTTATAGTTTTTTCGATTAGATGGATTATACCTATTTGCACAAATACCTCGACCAGTCCTGCTTGTTAATAGATAGAGCCCCATCAGCATATCTTGAGTCAGTACCAAAATGGGATCCCCAACAGCTAGAGACAAGAGATTCATGTGAGAAAACATAAGTAAACAATCCTCCGCTTGAGCCTCTAAAGATAAAAGCACATGAACAGCCATTTGATCCCCATTAAAGTCTGCATTGAATCCCTTACGAACTAATGGATGTAAACAAATAGCGCATCTATCCACTACAATGGGATAGAATGCTTGTATGCCTAATCTATGCAGAGTAGGCGCTCTCAGTAATACAGGATGCCCCCACATAACTTCTTAAAGTATTTCCCATACAATCGGCCCTTTTTTTTGAATTTTACTCTTAGCAACTCCTGTGTTCGAAGTAAGATGTTCTCTAATTAGACCATGAATTACAAATGTCTAGAAAAGCTCCATTGCTATTTTGCGAGGCAATCCACAATGATGTAATGAAAGTGAAGGTCCAATGATAATGATGGAATGGCTCAAATAATTGACTCGTTTGCCCAGTAAAGTCTCACGAAATCTTCCTTCTTTACCTTCAATTACATCTGAAAATGACTTGTAACCTTATTATGGCCATCCTTCATTAGTTGTCCACGGATTCCATCATCAAGAACTGTATCCACGGCTTCTTGTACCAATTTTTCCTAACACATTATTAATTCTTCTATCGTAGATCTACTTGTTGTTAATAGATCGGCAAAAGTATTGTTTTGATAGATACTCTTTTATAGAGTTCATTAATATCTAAACTCATTAGTTTACCTCCATCTATTTGAATGATCGGTCTCAACTCGAGAGGAAGAACCGATAAAAGACATAAAACCATCCGTTCTGGTTCTATATTTGTTCGAATAAATTGCTTAGCTAATTCCATGCATCTAACTAAAAAAATCCTTTCATTCTTCTAATTTTTCGATCTTCTTATTCATTCCCAGTTGGAACTTCTTCTTCTAATTCTTTCCATTCGACCAACGAATAATCTATAGCAATTTGCAAATCTAGATTGGCTAATTGTTCTCGGATAGCACCAGCCTCGATAAAAATTTCTTGATTTTGAAATGTATCGAAACCTTGGGTAGTAAAAAAGAAAAGTGGGATGCTGTATTTCCAAGATTGGATTTCATATTCGAACGAACCTTGTAATTGTAAGAAAGTAGGTTTTTTAGTTATGGGCTTAGTAAAAGAAAAATTGAGATAGGATCCTATATGATCTCCTCCCCCACTTTCAAAACCAAACATGAGAGTTTCCTCTCATCCAACTTAAGTAGTTATACCAATACCAAATAAAGATAAAGAAAGGGGATCTTACTTTTAAATTCAATTCCAGAAAACCCTAAAAAAATTGACTCCTTACTCAAGTTCCCAGTGAAGACCAAGCAACATTTCATTGATTCAATTCATCTTTCTAATTTTTTGAATTCTTTATTCAATTATAAATTACGCTAGAAATGTGAAATTCCTGAGTAGTCTACTTCCCTTTGAATGCCGAATCCTCTTAAATGAAAGGAGTGCCTTAGAATTCATACGGGATTTACTTGTCTATATATCATTCCATTCGATCGTTTAGGTCCTGTGTCACCCCGATGGTTATGCCACAATGTCTTTAAAGCCTATATGCGATGTCTTTAAAGACTCTCGCAAGCATGATATATTTGTTTCTTTAAACATAAACAAAATTGCATTCCTTCCTAAAAGTAAGATGAATCGTCAATTCCACAAAAAGAAAGATGTCTTTTTTCATGAGGTACAACTAGAAATTCCTATTTATTTCTTACTGAATCGACCATAGACCAATTCTCCTTTTTCAGGGAATATTGAATACACACATAACTTTGAGCTTCATGTTACTCCTCCTAAGAGACATGTCAGATCCAAGGCATCCCATTTTGATTGAATGGGATGACAATTTCTCATTCTTAATTTGTAAAATAATAATTATGATCAAATCACACATCGCAATATATTACGTCTTCTAATTCTTTAAGATATTTATCTAAAAGATTCGCAATATAGCTAGGAAGGCGTTTCAAATACCATAAATGGGTTATTAGACATTCCAGTTTTATGTATCCTATTTGATATTTCGTATCCTAGAATTAACAAATTCAACTTAACATTGTTCACAAAATTTCAGGTCTTCTTTTTCATCTCTGATCACTTGATAATTTCCACAAGCACAAATTCCACTCTTTATAGGCCCAAAAATTCCTTCATAAAATAATCAATCTTTTTCTTGTTTTTTGGTTTTGTAATGAAAAGTATAAGGTTTTGTCACATCTCTAACTATCTCACCATTAGGTAGGATTTTAATCGCCTAAGCACTTATTTATTGAGGAGAAACTGATCCAATTTGGAGCTGTTAATGTTTCTTCCAATCGATCATAGACAAAAAATTTTGATTTACTTCGATTAAACTTCCTTCCTATTAATCTGGAAGTTCTTCTGAGATTCAAGGAAATGATTCAATTCTAGAGCCAAAACTCATGGCTCTCGAATGAGTAATTGAAAAGATTCTAGAGCATCCTCGGGTTTAGGTATTGTTCATCCAATGTTCGTAGTACCAAGTACTTCTTGACGAGCTCTACTATGATTAGATTTATAAGTAAGCATCTTTTGTAAAATATGAGCAACATCAAATCCTTCTAAAGCCCAAACCTCTATTTCTCCTACTCGTTATCCCCCCTGCTTGGACCAACCTCTAAGTGGTTGTTGTGTAACAAGTGCATAATGTCCACTAGAACATCCATGTATTTTATCATTAACTTGATGAATTAATTTCAAGATATAAGGCTTTCTTATTATAACAAGCTGTTTAAAAGGATCTCCCATTCTTCCATCAAATATTCTGCTTTTTTCTGGATGCTCAGGTTTAAATACCCATGGATTCACTGTTTGCTTACTGGCTTCATATAATTTTAAAAATACTAGTTTTCTAGAAGTATCTTTTTCGTATCTCTTATCAAAAGGTGCTATTCGACAATGTTTATCTTGTAGACTCCCTGTTAACCCAAGCCTGCATTCAAATATCTATCTTACATCCATTCGTGAAGGTACTCCTAATGGGTTGAAGACCATATCAACAGGTCTTTCGTCTTACAAATAAGGCATATCATGTCTAGGTAAAATTTTTGAAACGATACCTTTATTTCCATGTCTTCCAGCTACTTTGTCACCTACTTTGATTTCACATTTCTGTGAAATATATACACGAATCATGTATGGATTATAACTAGAATCCCCATTTTTCTGAATCTATCTCACATCAATAACTCGACCTCTACTATCTATAGGTAATTTTAAACAAGTTTCCTTTGAAGTGGATACTTGAATGCCAAGTATGGCCCGTAATAATGTATCTTCAGAAGCATATGATTATTCTTTCGCCACCTAAGGCGTTAATCTACCTACTAAAATATCCCCTATCGCAACCTAAGATCCCAACATCACGATTCCATTTTTGCCTAAATTGCAAAGTAAACGGCCTTTCAGATGCAGTATTTTGTTAGTGATCATTTCGAGACCTTGGCTTATCACATGAGTCTGAATTTCATATTTTCGTATGTGAAAAGAAGTATAAATATCTCTATATATTAGACGCTCGCTAATGAGTATCGCATCTTCAAAATTGTAACCTTCCCATGTCGAACCTGAGGTTTTTGATGCATACAAGTATTTTTGTTGGAACGTTGATATATAACTAGTAGAATGTTTAAAGTATCTCTATTGCCCGATAAAATGATCTTGTCAGTATCGGTATAAATGATCTTTCCCTTGTGTTCGCCTATAATGGAAACCCCTGAATCTAGAGCCACTTGGTGTTCTAACCCAGTTCCAACAATGCACTTCTTCGGACCGAGAAAGCAAAACTGCTTGACATTGTATATTAGAACTCACTAAAGCCTGATTCGCATCATTATGCTCGATAAAAGGAATGAGGGAAGCTCTAATAGAAAAATATTGGAAAGAAAAGATAATTTGAAGATAAACCTCTTCCCATGTGATAGTCAAGAATTCTTTGGCGGTATCAAGCTCGAACAACCTATTCTTCCTGAATACCCTGATTCAGAGCCAAAGAATTTCCTGGCACTACCATATAATATTCATCTCTACTGAGTGATAAATAAAACATCCGTACTTTTTTTTATTTCTCAAAGATTTCATAAAATGGACATTCTAGAGACCCCCAACGACCAATCTTGGCATGAATTACTAAAGATCCAATAAGTCCAACATTGATTCCTTCAAATGTGTCAATGGGGTAAATATGCCTATAGTGACTAGGATGGATATCTCATATCCAAAAATTAGCAGTTCGCCCTGTTAATCCTCCAAGGCCTGAATAACTCAATTTTTTGTCATAAACTATTTATGTCAAGGGATTAGTTTGATCCAAAACTTGATATAATAGGTGTAATCTGAAAAAAGATTCATAAGTGGTTGTTAACGGAGTTGAAATTACCAAAATTTGAGAAATCGGTATCAAATTATGCCTAATTGCTTTGTATATAGTTCCCTTAACTACATTTTCTAAACGAACCACAACCAATTCGAACTGGTCTTGTAAGAGATCTGCTCTAAAATGAATACGTTGATTTTTCAAATGATTCATATCGTCAAGTGTACCCATTCCAAATTTCATTCCAATCAAATGATCTGCAGCTGCCAATATATCTCGTGGTAACAAAAATGTATTGTTCTGAGGTATATTAAGATTCAGTCTTCGGTTCAGATTTCGTCGACCAATCCTTCCTAATTCACAACCTTGGTGAAAGAATTTTTTTTTTTTTTTTGTAATTCCTTACATAAGGATTCAGAAAATATCGAATTCCCCTTACACAAGAAAATTGTTGATAAAAGTTCAAAATGGCATTTTCTTTTAACCCAATTTTTTTTATTCTTATCTGTTAAGAAAGACAAGAAAATTTTAGGGTAGCAAACATTCTCTAGAATTTCTCTTAGATTCAAACCCATAGCTGATGATAGAACTAGAATAGATATTTTTTGTTTCCTACTCACAAGAGCCCATATCCTTGCTTTTTTATCAATCTCTAATTCTAACCTTCCTCCACAATCTGATATTATGGTGCCAGTATAGACCAAAATTCGTTACGATCCGATACTAACTAGTAATAGATACCAAGGCTTTGCAATATTTGATTGATCATAATTCTGTATATTTCGTTTACTACAAAAGTTCAAAGGAATTCATTAGAGGAACATTTCCAATAAAAATTGTTTGTGAGTGATTCATATACAACATCTCTTTCTTTTATCAACGGTTCTACCAATTGATATGTCTTCACAAATAATTGAAATTCAATTTCTTGATCTGTTTCTTCCATTTTTGGAAAATTATAAAGTTCTTCTTTTAAGCTCTAATCAACAAACCTATAAAATCCTTCAAATTGTATCTAATTAAACTTAGGTATTGTACACATTCCTTCATTTCCATCCTCAAGCATTTTTTTAATTTTCCATTTATCAAAAAATGCCATTTCCCATTCTTTATCAAATCATATGAATATGATTCAATCTAGCAATAATGGAATTTATATTCTGTTTACTAAGTCACATGAAATTTTACCCAACTCCATATATATATATATATATATATATATATATATATATATATATATATGTAATGTATGAAATAAGTAGGAACAGAGGAATAAAGATTACACTCAAATTGGAATTTATAACAAAAAGATACAAATGGAAAAGAATTGATAAATGCCACTTAAACTCATGGAGTTTTCTATAGAATATCAAAAAAAGTAATTCAATTTCTACCATTATTATGATATCACATATTCCAATTCGATTGGATACCAGAAAAATAAATGTATTTATGATTTGATTTGCTTGCAAAGATAAAGACATAATAATCAAAAACAATAAATATAAAGTTGATTTTTCTAGCACTTGGCTTTTCGTGTATTCCATTGTTCAAAAAATGATTCGCAGAGAAGAAAAATCTTTTTACCTATTCTATTTTTTTCATTAAATTTTTAGAATATCATTGAAGTGCGTAAGAAACGTGTATTTCTTTTTTTTACTAAAATAAAATGTGCAAATGCATATGTCTCTCTTTCTTCCTTTATTGCATTATAGTTCTATTCAGGATAGCACATGTTGTACTCAAACATTCTATTTTTTCTTCAATCTATTCAATGCAAAATTGAAGCATGATAATTTCTTGATAATTTCTTATAGACATCCTATACATATCAAATACCCCATTAGATAGCTATAGTTATATACCAACTTATGCTCTTAGGTTTACATATACTCATAATTACTGTTATAATTAAAATTGAGAAGGATTTTTTAATTTTTATTGAAAATTGAAAAAAAATCAATACTGATTAGTTATATATCCATTTGGATTTTCTTATATCATTAGGGGAAGACAATTGAAATTCAAATTCAAGAATGGTCCACAAATTGATAGTTAATAGTTAATGATTCCAATTTGTCCAAAATTTTGGCTTTTATGACTGAAAATCCACATTTTGTTTTTTTAATAGAAGCGAAGATTTTCATCTAGTTTGTATCGTTTTGGCGGCATGGCCGAGCGATAAGGCGGGGGATTACAAATCCTTTTTCCCCAGTTCAAATCTAAGTGTCGCCTGATCAACAAAAGACTCCAAATCCCCTATTCTTTTTTGGTTTGTTGATGTAACTCGCCTAATTTTCCCCAGCAAAAGCAAGCATGGGAGAAAGACTCTTGATATTTGATTCTAAACTCATGTATGTTCTTTAAAGTGTTGTAAATTCTTGCTTCTAGATTCAAGGAAAGCTTAAAGTAGTTAAAAGTGGAATGGAATCAGTAAATCATGATATGATAGCCTTTTCACTACTAATGTAGTATCTACTGACTGAGTCTTGAATTAGATTAGATAGCCAAAGGGGGTATCTAATTAATAATTGTGTAAAGGATAGAAGAAACTTTGTATACAGACTTATGAGAGTCTCGAAGTGCTCAAGCATTCAATCAATATTAGATTAGATGGATAATTGACTTTTACTTAATGAAAGGCAACAAAAAAAAAAGGGCAAAAGAATAAGTCTTATTATTTCTACATGTTAATAACATTCCTATGATACTTCCAAAGGTCTTACTAGATATGTAATTTGCTTATGCTTCATCTTTATCGATTCCACTATAAATCATATAAGAACTTGTTATAAACGGATTTTTTGAAGTATTTCATCAACAGTGTTAGAACAGAATCACTTTTTTTTTTACTCTACACTAGTGATTTCACTATTATTAGTGAACAATAATGGAATAATTTCTTCATATTCATGGAAATAGGGGACATAATTCACATGGATATAGTAAGTCTCGCTTAGGCTGCTTTAATGGTAGTATTTACATTTTCCCTTTCACTTGTCGTATGGAGAAGAAGTAGACTCTAAAGGTGCTACTAATTAAGTTAAGGAATCAAAATGTATCAATAGTTTTCTACATTGTTCTGCAAAGCCTTTTTTATTATCAAATTTACTTCATTTTTTTAATGAATTAAATTTAAAAATGAAAAAAAAATGTTTTCATTTCTAAATTTTATTCGATTGGATTCTAATGAAGTAATGTATTCTATGAATAATATATATGAATATTACCTTTTCTTTTCAATCAAAATTAAATAAATATGTCAATAATTCCCATGTTCATATTTCAAAAGTACATAAAAAGTGATTTTGAAAGCATGTAAAAGGAATACGGATGGTAGGATTTGATGAACCGGCTCTTACGAGAGTGATATATGGACAATGAGGGGCAACGGACCCCTTTTTATTTTATTTTTTATTTATTTGTTTTTATTCCCCTTTTTACTGTTCAAACAAAGATAAAACAGTGGTTCTTGTATTAAAAAAAAAGATCTTACCTTGGTTGAGTCATATATTGCGCACTTATTACTTGTTTTATTAGTTTAGAAATGTAATTTATGCTATGTTTTATTGACTCATTTTATATTTTTATCTCCAGGCTCAAAGGTTAAAAGGCGGTACCCTTTTTCCAAATTCAAAAAAGTTACCATCGAACTCCTTGGATTTGGATGATCTGTCAACTGCTCAATCAATTAGAATGCTAAAATTAAATTACTTGATTTTATTTTTATTAAAATATGCGATATCTCCACCATTGGCCATTAATTTGATTCTTTTAATAGATGTCGGGATTCATATTGAAAACAATTAAAAATTTAGGAATTAGAAAATCATAAGAGTACGAATTGCCTTTCGATTATTTCAGATTGATTGGAATCAACCCAAAGCAAATCAAATAGATCAAGTAAAGAAATGAAATTGAAATACTATGTACATTACATATAATATTTAATTGATATCGCCATCTATCAAAATACAGATACATAATCTATGAAGATAGATATTATAGCTTGCTCTATATTAAGATACTGAACTTGTATCTTTATACATTAAAACTTTATACATTACAATAACAATAATAGATAGTATGATAGAAAGAAATAGATGAATCTTTCTTTCTACCATACTATCTGGCCTCATGGAGGACTGCATATTCTAGTTTCATTTAATACGCGAAATTGAAATCCTTTTTGTCATTAATAGTCAAGTTTCATCCAAGTTAATCACTTCGACTGACCGTTTTTATGTAAATTATAAGTGAAAAAGCAATACAAACAAGAATGAAAAGTGCAGTAGCAATAAATGCGAGAATATTTACTTCCATAATTTCATCCTTTCGTTTTTTTTACTTTGTAACACCTCGAGATTTAATCCCATAGAGATGATAAATCTTTTGCCTTACGATGAATTATATTTCGATGATATCGAATTGGATCAATATCATGGATAACAATATCTGAGCTATCAAATTGATTCATCATCGAAAATTGAATAGTATAACAAGATCTTTTATCCATACCAAATAAAAAAAATTGATTCCTGATCCAATTAAAAGAATTCCTTTGCCTTATTTATCATTTAACATTCTTTTATACTCTTTCTTTTCTACAACATACCGTCTTCCTTGTACAGTCATCTAATGAAGGATCATCTGACTACTTTTGCACTTCCATTATGTACAACTTTATAAATAAAGCCACACAAATAATAGAAACGAAATATGAAAAAGAAAAAGTTCAATTCTATATTCCTTTTTTTTTAATGATCTAATTTTCTTGGAAAACAAGGAAAGAAAGTGTGACAAAGACGAGTCCTAGTATAAAAAATAAAAAAGATCTAATATTCCATCAAATTCACTATTTTATTTAGAGTTTGCTCTTTCTTCGACATCGACAGTGATCTTAAAAAAAACTTATTCATTCCCTCTTTAAGTCTAAGAGAGGCGAGACTTATTTAATCTTTACTTTTTTAATTCAATATTCTTTTTCCTTGAATTAGAAATAAAATATGTTAAATTCATTTTGTATCGTACAAGAAATAAAGTCCATTTGTATATGTGCTCTTGTAAAACACATAGCACTATTGGAAATGAAATTATGCCATTTGTATCCCTTTTTTGTGAAAAGGGATAGTTGATGTATTTTTTTTATTCGTCGAGATAGATGGGGCTCGAACCCGCAGCTTTCACCTTGACTGGGCAATGCTCTGACCAATCGAACTACAATCCCACGGAAATAAAGTGTACAGCATACATATTCTTATGATTTCATTTAAGCCATTTCTATTTAGATTTTAGATTTGAATTGCCATGTTGTAAAAACAAAGGCGCGAGTGATATATTGATATCCATACGTATGCGCACTTTAGTGAGAGCAACAAAGATTACTAGTAATGCTTTCGTTATTGCCAAATCTATTAATAATCAATTTTTTAATAAAAAAGACTTTTTTTCTTTACTTTACTCTTTTCATTAAACTTTATACTTAGTGATCCTGATATTAATCTAGACCATTAGCAAGATCAAAATTTATGTGAACAAAAAAAATAAATTGAGCAAATAAAAAAGAAATAGAAATAAAAGTAGGGATGTATTAGAAAATTTTACTTTTTTTATATTTCCCTATCTGACAAGCATTTATGGAAAACAAAATGGGTTATATCATTTCATGGTGGATTGTGAATTATTGGGTCGAGCTGGATTTGAACCAGTGTAGACATATTGCCAATGAATTTATAATCCGTCCCTATTAGCCCTTTGGGTATCAACCTAGGAAGAATCAATTTTAAGTTTATTGATAATCCATGATCAACTTCCTTTCATAGTACCCTACCTTCAAGGGAAGTCGAATCCCCACTGCCTACTTGAAAGAGAGATGTCCTGAACCACTAAATGATGGGGGCATACTACTCCAACCGCCATTATACTATGATCATAGCATGATCAGTTTTTTGAAATTGTCAATATTTTGAAATTGTCAATATAACGGAATGGTATGACTAGATCTGTAAGCTCTTTCCATCTTTTTATGATTCCATATAGTTTTTTGATTCATCATTTATATTTATGAATCATTCATTCTAATCGCAATTCTATAGATAAATCAATATTCTATTAATTTTTATATTTATATTATTATATATTATATAATATACATAATAATTATATAATATACATAATAGTACGAAATCTAGGATCTTTTCAAGAAGTGATTGGTCTGACATACGAAAACATAAATGAGGGTCTCCTTTTTTTTTTCACTTTCATTCATTGATTTACTCATTGTTAAGATGGAATAAGTGTATCCCTATGTCACACTAGGAAATTAACACAAGATATATCTGAAAATCTGGGAAGAAGGATGGATTAACAAGTTAGCGAATTTTTTTTACTAAAATTTTGGTTCAGGGGACAAACCAATCTCTTCATCACATGCTTCGATAAAATATCTTGGATCTATGTTGAATTAGTAAGTACATGTATATATCAATCAAATGAATTTTGTTTTATTCTGTGGGGGCAATTAAGGTCTGTTTTTGAAACAATTCATTACATTGATATTCATCAAATCCAATATCACTAAACCCATTTTGGCCTATATGCATTAAGTAAAATTGAATGTAAATTCAAATTCTCATTCTAGAATGAGTTATTACCCACCATGAGTCTACTGTATATACTTATAATATATATATATATATATATATATATATGCAAAGATAGATCTTATTCACCTAATGACCCATTCAATAATTAAACCGATTGGGCCCTTTTAACCAAGTGGTGGAGTAAGGCCATGGTAAGGTCTAAGTCATCAGTTCAAATCTGAAAAAGGGCTTTTACTTCTTTTTCATAAAACTCTAGTGCAGTGCTAGTATTCATGTTAAACAAAGAATACAGATGTTAATATCTATAATAATAAAGCAACTGCATCTGTATAATAATTTAATTGGAAACCGTATAATTTCTAATTTTTAGAATTTCATTCTAATAAGTTATCATTCTAATAAGTAATAGTTAGAGAGTAATTATAAGTCAGAGAGAGTCATTACAAAAGAAAGTTGAACATTTGTTTATTATAATGAATAATGATTAGTCCTCTTTTGAATCGCCAAATATATATTTCTATTTTCCATTATTCCAATTGTAAAGATTAGAAATCAACAAAAGAAAAAGAAAAAGTAAGTGGACCTAGCCCATTGAATCATGACTCTATCCACTATTCTGATATTAAAATTCGATAGAGATGAAATTAGAACAATAGATCTTTCTTTATTTCATATTTCTTTGGTTGGACTCTACAAGAATCTGTCGATATTTTTGATTTAATCTTCTTTTTTCTAGATGTTCCATCAAAATAAAAGGAATAAATTGAATTAATATTCCTTCCTCCATAAAGAAAGGTTTATTCCAAATTATAGCCTAAGAGCCATTTTCAATATCTTATCTTTCTTTGATTCTAGAACATAACAAGATCCATTTATATAAGATTTATATACAAATTATATATAAATATAAATCAAATCATGGCTTCATGTATCAATCAAATATTTTGAGATCGATGCATATGAGATTTTTGTTCCGACACTGTGATGAAGAGTGGATGTGAGCAAGAGACTTTCATTTATAGTTTTATTATTTAATTTAATATTGTTTTGAATTAAAAAATAGAAAATTCTCCCTTTTTTGACATATAAATATGGACATATAAAAGTAAATAAAAAAATTCTAAATTTGTTTCTTGATTCAACCTATGAAATGAAAATATATATGCTAGAGTTTTCTATTCAGCTGAAGAAAATATAACAAAGAATATAATGAAGAAAAGAAAATGAAAGAATAAGGCATAAAATAAAAATAGTTGATACTATAGAAATTTAATACACATAGAAATTAAAGGAATACAAAAAAAAAATCTTTATTTTTCTCAATCTTACATACAAACAAGATCCAAGAAGACGATTATTCGATGGAGCAAAAGGAGTAGGTTTAGGGATCAACCAATATCAAGAGAAGGAATCCCTTCTTTAGTGAATTGAAGAGTTCTTTAGAAATATTCATCTATTTGATTGATGAGTCATGCGGTAATTCATCATTTAGGTTCAGATGATTATTAAGAAAAGAATAGGAAGGAATAAACAAATTAAGTTCATGGATTTACCTAAGGACCAATAAAATAAAAGTAATTTAGATGCAAAACCAATTAAATTATAAGGGTTAAATTTTATGGGTAGTGCACAAGAAATTAAATCATACATAAGTGATCGAATTCTCGAATGCCCTGAAAATGCCATAACATAAGGTGTTCGAAAATGGTTGAAGTAGTTGAATAAGAGAACCACTATGACTATAGCCCTTGGTAAATTTACCAAAGATGAAAATGATTTATTTGATATTACAGATGACAGGTTACGAAAAAACTACTTCGTTTTTGTGGGTTGGTCTGATCTATTACTTTTTCCTTGTGTCTATTTCGCTTTGGGGGGTTGGTTCACAGTTACAACCTTAGTAACTTCATGGTATAGACATGGATTGGCTAGTTCCTATTTGGAAGGCAATAATTTCTTAATCGCTTAGTTTCTACTCCTACTAATAGTTTAGCACATTCTTTATTGTCACAATAGGGCCCTAAAGCACAAGGAGATTTTACTCTTGGTGTCAATTAGGCAGTTTGTGGACTTTTATTACTCTTCACGGTGCTTTCGGAATAATAGGTTCCATGTTACATCAATTTGAACTTGCTTGATCTGTTCAATTGCGACCTTATAATGCAATCTCATTTTTTGCTCTAGTTGCTGTTTTTGTTTTTGTATTCCTGATTTACCCACTAGGTTAATTTAATTGGTTTTTTGTGCCTAGTTTTGGTGAGTAGCTATTTTTCAATTCATTCTCTTTTTCCAAGGGTTTCATAATTGGACATTGAACCCATTTCATATGGCGGGAGTTGCTAGTGTATTAGGCGTTGCTCTACTATGCGCTGTTCATGGTGCAATCGTAGAAAATACTTTATTTGACTATGGTGATGGTGTTAATACATTCCATGCTTTTAACCTAACTCAAGCCAAAGAAACTTATTCAATGGTCAAGACAAAATTTGCGAGTTCGAGCCCCGTCAGTCTTGACGGATCAAAAAAAATACATCAACTATCCCTTTTCATAGAAAAGGGATACAAAAGGCATAATTTCATTTCCAATAGTATCTTTGTTTTTTTTGGTTTTGCTTTTTTTTTTCTTTTTTCATTTCTCATTAAACTAATACATGAATTGCCATTACTTCAAACGGTGCTGATTGAAGTAATGGCAGAGAGACATATGTGAATTGGTATAATTATTGATAGTTTCCATCATATTCAAGACTCTAATAGACGGGTCTCCGCTTTTTTTTGTTGCTCCACATCTGTGTATGTAATAGAATGGAGTACTATGTGTTTTACAGGAGCACATATACAAATGGACTTTATTTCTTATACGATATAAAAAATTTAACATATTTTATTTTCAATTCAAGCCAAGAGAATATTAAATTAAAAAATAAAGATTAAATAAGTCTTGCCTCTCTTAGACTTAGAGAGGGAATGGATAAGCTTTTTTTAAAGATTACTATTGATGTTGAAGAAAGAGCAAACTCTAAATAAAATAGTGAATGTGATGGAATATTAGATCCTTTTTATTTTTTACGCTGGGACTCGACTTTATCACATTTCCTTTCTTTGTTTTCCAAGAAAATTAGATCATTGAAAAAATAGAATTTAGAATTGAACTTTTTCTCTTTTTTCTATTTCATTTCTATTATTTGTTTGGCTTTATTTACAAACTTGTAAACAATGGAAGTGAAAAAGCAGTCAGATGATACTTCATCAGATGATTGTACAAGGAAGGCGGTAAGTTATAGAAAAGAAAGAGTATAAAAGAATATTAAATGATAAATAAGACAAACGAATTCTTTTGATTGGATCAAGAATCAATTTTTTTTATTCAATGTGGATAAAAGATCTTCGTATGTTACACTATTCAATTCTGACAATGAATGGATTTGGTAACTTAGATATTGTTATTCATGATATTGGTCCAATTCGATATCATCAAAATATAATTCATCCCATTGAATTTTCAAGCAAAAGATTTATCATCTCTATGGGATTAAATCCCGAGTTAGTGGGAAGTAAAAAAAAAAAGGATGAAATTATGGAAGTAAATATTCTTGCATTTATTGCTATTGCTCTTTTTATTCTCATTCGTACTGCTTTTTACTTATAATTTACATAAGAACGGTCAATTAAAGTGACTAAATTGAATGAAACTTGACTATCAATGACAAAAAAAGATTTCAATTTCACATCTTAAATGAAACTAGAATCCGCAATCTTTTATGAGGCCAGATAGTATGGTAAAAAAAAAAGATTCATCTATTTCTTTCTATCACACTATCTATTATTGTTATTATAATGTATAAAGTTTTAATGTATGAAGATACAAGTTTAATATCTTAACATAGAGCAAGCTACAATATCTATCTTCATAGGTTATGTATCTTTATTTTCATAGATGGCAATATCAATTAAATATTATATGTAATATACATAGTATTTCAATTTCATTTTTTGTTTGATCTATTTGATTTGCTTTGTGTTGATTTCAATCAATCTGAAATAATCAAAAGGCAAGTCATATTCTTATGATTTTCCAATTCCTAAATTTCTAATTGTTTTCAATATGAAACCCAGCATCTATCAAAAGAATCAAATTAATGGCCAATGGCCGAGATATCACATATTTTAATAAAAAATAAAATCAAGTAATTTAATTTTAGCATTCTAATTGATTAAGCAGTTCACAGATGATCCAAATCCAAGGAGTTCAATGGTAACTTCTTCGGATTTGAAAAAGGGTTACCCCATGTTAACTTTTGAGCCCTGATATAAAAATATAAAATGAGTTAATAAAACATATCATAAATCACATTTTAAACTAACAAAATAAGTAGTAAGTGCGCAATATATGACTTAACCAAGGTAAGGTCTTTTTTTTTTTAAACCACTTTTTTATCTTTGTTTGAATAGTAAAGAGGGGAATAAAAACAAATAAATAAAAAGTAAAATAAAAGGGGTCCATTGCCCCTAATTGTCCATATATCACTCTAGCAAGAACGAGTTCATCAAATCCTACCATCCGTATCCTTTTTACGTGCTTTCGAAATCCCTTTTACTTACTTTTGAAATATGAACATGGGAATTATTGAAATACTTATTTGATTTTGATTGAAAAGAACAGGTAATGTTTATATATATTATTCATAGAATACATTACTCCACTAGAATCCAATAGAATAGAATTTAGAAAGGAAAACATTTTTTTTTCATTTTTAAATTTAATTTATTAAAAAATGAATTAAATTTAATAGTAAAAAAAAGCTTTATAGAACAATCTAGAAAACAATTGATGCAGTTTAATTCCTTAACTTAATTAGTAGTATCTTTAGAGTCCACTTCTTCCCCATACTATGAGTGAAAAGGAAAATGTAAAGACTACCATTAAAGCAACCCAAGCGAGATTTACTATATCCATGTGAATTATGTCCCTTATTTCTATGAATATGAAGAAATTATTCCATTATTGTTCACTAATAATAGTGAAATCACTAGTGCAAAGTCAAAAAAAAAAATGATTCTGACCCAACATTATTAATGAAATATTCCAAAAAATCCGCTTATAACAAGTTCTTAATTATATGATTTATAGTGGAATCGGTAAAGATTAAGCATAAGTAAACTATGTACGTAGTAAGACTTTTAAAAGTATGAAAGGAATGTTATTAACAAGAAATAATAAGACTTATTCTTTTGCCCTTCTTTTGTTGCCCTTCATTAAGTAAAGTCAATTATCCATCTAATCTAATATTGATTGAATGCTTGAGCACTTCGAGACTCTCATGAGTCTGTATACAAAGTTTCTTTCATCCTTTACATAACTATTAATTAGATTCCCCTTCTTGCTATCCAATCTAATTCAAGACTCAGTCAATAGATACTACATTAGTAGTGGAAAGGCCATCATATTAGGATTTACACCGATTCCCTTCCACTTTCCACTACTCTAAGCTCTCTTTGAATCCTAGACACAAGAATTTACAACACTTTAGAGAACTTCCATAGGTTTAGAATCAAAAGAGTATCAAGAATCTTTTTCCCATGCTTGCTTTTGCTAGGGAAAATTAGGCAAGTTAGATCAGCAAAACAAAAAAAAAAAAGGATTTGGAGTCTTTTATTAATCAGGCGACACCTGGATTTAAATTGGGGAAAAAAGATTTGTAGTCTCCCGCATTACTGCTCAGCCATGCCATTGAAACGACATAAACTAGATGAAAATCTTCCCTTCTATTGAAAAACAATGTGGATTTTCAGTCATAAAAGCCAAAATTCAGGACAAATTGAAACCATTAACTATTGACTGTAAATTTATGAACCATTCTTAGATTTGAGTTTCAAATTGTCTTTCCTTAATGATATAAGAAAATCCAAATGGATATATAACTAATCAGTATTGATTTTTTTTTAATTTTTAATAAAAATTAAAAAACCCTTCTCAATTTCAATTATAACAGCAATTATGAGTATATGTAAACTTAAGAGCATAAGTTGGTATATAACTGTAGCTATCTAATGGGGTATTTTATCTGTATAGGATACCTATAGGAAATTATCAAGAAATTATCATGCTTTAATTTTGCATTGAATAGATTGAAGAGAAAATAGAATTTTTGATAGAGCATGGCATGTACTGTCCTAATAGAATTGTAAAAAAAGGAAGAAAGAGAGACATATATATCTGTACATTTTATTTTAATAAAAAAAAGAAATACAAGCTTTTTTATGCACTTCAATGATATTTTAAAAATTTTATGAAAAAAATAGAATAAGTAAAAAGATTTCTCTTCTCAGCGAATCATTTTTTGAATAATGGAATACATGAAAAAGCCAAGTGCTAGAAAAATCAACTTTATGTTTATTGTTTCTGATTATTATGTCTTTATCTTTGCAAACAGATCAAATCATGAATACATTTATTTTTTTGGTATCTAATCGGATTGGAATATGTAATATCATAATAAAGGTAGAAATTGAATCTTTTTTTAATATTCTATACAAAACTCGATGAGTCTAAGTGGCATTTATCAATTATTTTCCATTTGTATCTTTTTGTTATAAATTCCAATTTGAGTATAATCTTTTTTCCTCCTTTCCTACGTATTTCATTCATTACATATATTTATGGAGTTGGGTAAAATTTCATGTGATTTAGTAAATAGAATAATAATTCCATTATTGCTAGATCAAATCATATTCATATGATTCAATAAAGAATAAGAAATGAGATTTTTTGATAAATAGGAAATCAAAAAAATTCCATTATTGTAGGTTTATTAATCAGGGCTTAAAAGAAAAACTTTATAAAGTTTCCAAAAATGGAAGATACACATCAAGAAATTGAATTTCAATTATTTGTGGAAACATATCAATTAGTACAACAGTTGATAAAAGAAAGAGATGTTGTATATCAATCACTTCACATATTCTTCTGAATTATATGTATCCATGGGATTAATTTGGAAACCCAATAGGAATATCCAAGAGCAAACAATTTTTATTGGAAACATTCCTCTAATGAATTCCCTTGGAACTTCTATAGTAAACAGAATATACAGAATTATGATCAATCAAATATTGCAAAGCCTCGTATCTATTATTGGTCAAAATTGATCATAACAGAATTTCGATCTATACAGGCACCATAATATCAAATTGGGGAGGAAGGTTAGAATTAGAGATTGATAAAAAGCAAAGATATGGGCTCATGTGAGTAGGAAACAGAAAATATCTATTCTAGTTCTATCATCAGCTATGGGTTCAAATCTAAGAGAAATTCTATAGAATGTTTACTGCCCTGAAATTTTCTTGTCTTTCTTAATAGATAAGGAGAAAAATAAAAGGATCAAAAGGAATGGTCATTTTGGAGTTTTATCAACAATTTTCTTATGTAGGCGGGGATGTAATGTTTTCTAAATCTCCATGTAAGGAATTACAAAAAAATTCTTTCACTAAAGATGTGAATTAGGAAGGATTGGTCGATAAAATCTGAACTGGAGACTGAATCTTAATATACCTCAGAACAATACATTTTTGTTACCACAAGATATATTAGTAGCTGTAGATCATTTGATTGGAATGAAATTTAGAATGGGTACACTTGATGATATGAATCATTTGAAAAATAAACGTATTCATTCTGTAGCGGATCTTTTATAAGACCAATTCAAATTGGCTCTGGTTCATTTAGTAAATGTAGTTAAAGGAACTATATCCCAGCAACTAGGCATAAATTGATATCGACTCCTAAGAATTTGGTAAAAGCTCCCCTTGTCCTGCGATTTTTTTTTCTTTTATGATTTTTATTCTCTAATCCAAATTCAAGAGATTGTTTTTCATTCGATGATATAAAAACCTTTTTCTTTTCAGTGATATTTTTATTAAGATTTTCATTTATATTAAAATTTAAAAGAAGTAATTTGCTTGGGATCATCCATGGTTTAATCTTATATGCATTATACAGTAAGACAAATTCTAAAAAAAACCAAAGCTCTAGATTTCATATAGGATTACTTAGTATTTATTCATTCATTCACATCCAATCAAAAAAGAAACTTTTTTGATTAGATGATTTGATTTCTTGACCTTGATGAGTTATGAAATAAAAAAGACCTTTTTATTAATTTTATTAATTATTTTATAATTATTAACTCCAATCTTAATATTTTTAATACTCTTGACAGTGATTTTCACCCCAGGACTCAATATCAACCTTTTTTCTAAGAAAAAAGTTGAGAATTGTCCAATCCAAATATTTTCTAGCAAGAATTTTCTCTCTATCCATAATAGAATCTTCTCCTAGATAATTAAAGACTAAAAAATTATGGATAGGGATACCTATCAGTGTATCAAAAAATTTGCCTTTATCTATGTTGTAATTATCAAACTTTTTTTTTCTTTAGAATTAATAGATCTATATGATAAAAAATCATATCTATAGTTTTTTTTAAATTATATTTGTGATTTAGTAATGAGTCCACTTCAAAAAAAATTTGCCTTTCGTAATGAATTAATTTGTCTTTTTTATATGACTCCCATTTGTTTAAATCTATATTTTGAACTATATAGTGTTGGTTGATTCTATTTTGCCTTTTTCTTGGTACTAATCTAGGCCATCTAATCTGAAGTAAATCATATTGATATGACTTCTTAACTAGTTTTTCCATTGATTTCTTTTGCAATTCAAAAAGGTTTTAAGTCTCAATTCGTAATGAAATATTCCTTGTTCTTTGAAAAAATTGTTTATTTCATTCTTGAGAAAAAAAGATATTTCGTGATATTGAAAGACAAACCTTAACTTATATAAGTTAATAATTTGGATTTATGATAATTTGTAAAATACATATGCTTGTGAGAAGGAGGATAGATCACAACAAGTTTTTGAATTCTTATTTTTAATATTAAAAAGTGAATTTTTTATAGTCGAAATAAAGTGAATGGCATTTTTGTTTATTTTATTAATTTTTTCTTGATTTACTTCATTATTATAAATATATTTCTCAATAATTTTTTTGGTCAATTCAAGAAAAACTTGTGTATTGATCCTTGGAATATTAACGATACATAGAAAAATATCTATTTATATCCTTTCAATGAAAAATTTTGTAAAATAATATGATTTTCGAATTAATCAAAGATTTCTTCTTTTTAATATCTTCCAAATATTTTTTTGATGATTTTAATATTTTAGCATGATAACTTGTTTTGTAAGAACTGATATTTATTTATTGAGTCTTTTTCTTCTCTTTTGTAATTTCTTGTATTTGATTTCTAATTGTCCTTGTTTTATCAGTCAGATCTTTCATTTTGTTTTCTGCCAATGAATAATTTGTTTATTCTATAAATTAAATTTGAACGTACGATTCATGAATCATCTGATTACTAATTATTAAATCTTTTTTCGTTTCATTCAATTCATAAATTTCTCTTGACAATCCAAATAATGGAATTGAGTTTATTTTAAAAAATTCTTTTATTATTCCTTTTAGAAATAAAAAATTTTTAATAACCCATTTTTTTGTTTTTTTTTAGACTTTTAGAAAAAATTTTCCTCTTTCTTTTAAAAAGCTTAAAACCATGAAATACTTAGTTACCAATTTTCTTTTTTTTTTAATTCTTTAAAAATAGGTTCAAAAAATGAAGGCTATTTTCAAGTAGAACCAAAAGGAAATTCAGTTTCCATCCCCCAAACTGTTAAAAAATAAAAATTATTTTTCTTTCTTCTTTTTTTTCATTGAATCTTTATGAGGGAATTGTAATTTAGATATCGTTGTTAAAGTTTAAGGCAAAAAAGGAATAAGAATCTGCATACCGTCTGTTAACCAATTTTTTTGGAAATTCTATTTCTGATAATCGAACACCATTATAGGTGCATTTAATATGCATTTCTCGAGTCCAATCCTTTAAATCCTCAGATCACTCGAGAAGTTGAAATAATAGCATACAAAGGATATTTTTAACTATTATCAATGAAGGTAATATAATATATTTTCTAACAACTGATTAAGTTACTAAGAAGGAACCTTGTATAACTTGAGCAAATAAAAGGCTATCCCAGGTTTTTGAAATTTTTATCCATGTTTTCTCCTATTTTTTGTGTTTCTCTCTTTTATCCTTTTTTTTTTCAATTTTCTTGTCTTCTTTTTTGTATAATAAAAAAAAAATTCTTTGTTTTTCCATATCCAATTTTTGAAAATCAGTTTCATCAATCCAGAGATATCAAATGAAAAAAAAATGGGATTGTCTATTTTGTCCAAAAAAAGTAAGGAATGAACATTTGCTTGAAACAGTTCTCGAGTAACTGTTTTATGTCTTTGGGCACGCATAAAGCTTTTGATTATGTCTCAATGAAAATTTGATTGTTGTGAATAACGTATCAAAGCTACTTCATCTTTTTGATCAAAATTATTAATAACTTTTGTATTAGTATAAATATCCTTGTTCATCCGGTTATCCGTAAAAATCACTACATGTTTAGATTTTCTTGAACGAATTTGAGGATCCACTTGCACATTTTCTTCATTTTCTCCCTCCTGTTGTTCTAAATCGTCGATTAATTTGTATAAGCAACGAGAAACTTTTTTACTGATTTCTTTTACCCCAATAAAACTTTTTTAAATTCTTTGATTGTTGGGATCAATTATAACCGCATCGAATGAAAATTTGAAAAGTTTTATTTGATTTTCTAAATCAATTTTTTCTTCTTGGTGTTTTGTAAATAAAGAAATCTTTTTTTATTAAAAATGATTTTCTATTAAATGTATCTATTATCTGTTCAAATTCATCACAATCAGTATTAAAAAGTGTATTATGAATCTTATTTCTCGAAACCCTTATTATATTATTTTTTATATAAGTTTGAGTTATCGTTGGTAGTGAAAGAAATCTTTTTATTTTTCCACGATGAGGTCCGTGCAAGAACGCATCATAAATTTTAGGAAAGTATTCTTTTTTAGTCTCATTATTACAAAATTGAGTCCTTTTTTAGAGTATATTAAGAGTAAGAGATCCTTTATCTAAAGCTTGAATTCTATTTAAAAATTCGTTCTTTAAATTGCACTTTTTTTGCGCATTAGTAAAAATCCAATGATTATAGAATGATAGTTTTTCTCTTCTGAACAAAGGCATCTTTTTTTTCAATCATTTTCCAAAAAGTTGACAAACCAGGTGGATATGTAGAAGATATTGTTTCTTTTCCATCACTTTGACATGTATAAAAAAATATTGTGACATTTCATTTCTTATAGCATTTTCAAATCGATCATTTTTTATATATTGAAATGGACGATTCCATTTGTTAGAATTGGAAAGAAGATTCACAATAGGTTTTTCAAATAAAAATTTATCTTCTTTTTTCTTAATATTTTTAAATTCAAATTTTCTTGATTCTCATCTAGATTTTCATAAACTAGGCATGTTTTATATTCATAGCATGCCCCTTGTATGTTTATTAATTCAAATTCATCATCCTTCTAGTTTTTTTCCTTTCCATTCACTCGGATATCTTCCATTTCATCGATTTCTTTTGGATCCTCCATTTCTTCCAAAAAAAAAAGAGAAGGAAAAGGATCTTCTTCGGTGGATACCTCTTGGTCCTGTTTAGTCGCCCCTTTTCTTTCATTTCTAAGGTTTTTTTTTATTAGTTTTTTAGTAAAAATGGGTGATGATATTCTACCTAAATAGTAGACACAGATAATAAATAAGAGAATACTAAAGATTCGAGCCATAGAATTTCTCAATTCTGACATAAGGTAATTAAACTTATTAGATCGAATAAGTACATTAATCCTAATAGGATTATTTTGCTGTATCCAGACTAATACCAATCCAACCCATTTCATGAATAAAATGTGACCAATTAACCAACCAACAAAACTACTTGTTACAAATAACATCGTGTTGTTGCATCGAAACATATAATTGTTGACTAATCTGGCTAACATTGAACTTGATAAAATGAAATGGTTGAATATTTGAAAAATGAGATTATTCAAGAATACACATTGAATGCGAAGATTACGCATTGAATTTCTGTTAGTAGATCCACAATCCAAAAATTATTTGTGATTGTTTTAGAAAAAATGAAACAAAAGATACGGTAAAGCTAGGACAGTTATTATATGAGGTCTATCCAATGCTAAATGCGAAGGTGCATAATAGATCGATATGAACATCATGAGCTGTCCCGCAATAAAACCAGTTGTTGCTGATACCTTTTTCTTGGTTCCTTTTTCTCCTTCTTCCATAGCCTGAGCTCAGAGTAGAAAGAGATAAGAGGGCTCTATGGAGAATGTGGTCAAAAATCCATAATAGAGTCCGACCATAACGACCGAATTGATTATCTTCATGCATAAGGATACTAGATTACCTAGTATAAAAGATTTCAAAATCATCACAAACTTCCTTTTTTTTATTTTTTATTTCAATTTTTGGATTATTATATGATGATTTTGAAACTTTCCATATATAGAAATAGAAAGAAATAGACTAGAAATGACATCTCTTACGTCAATGACACCAAAAGGATATTAAATAAATGGAATTGGGATATGGATGGAATATAATGAAATAGAGCCACTTTGAGGTTCTCTATGAAATGAGGCATGGAACGGAGCTACTACGAAGAAGTTTTGAGGGTTATTAAGGAAACTTCGAGTTCATATTGGTCATGGGTTGAGAACAGGACCTGAACTTTATGAGATCTAATCTCCTTATTGTTCCTTAGTAGCTCAGTGGTAGAGCGGTCGGCTATTAACTGACTGGTCGTAGGTTCGAATCCTACTTGGGGAGATTTGATTCATTCCAAATTGAAGAATTCAGAATGTCAGAATGAAAGGGTTCGCTTTGATCGTTAAGAGTAGGTAATCCGTTTCTTGTTTCTATTGCATTCTATCTCATCGTATCACATTTTTGAGAATCACCGTCAATACCTCGGTGTAGGTAAGCGATAATCCTTTGTTCCATAGTCCTAGGGCTATTTACAACTAGCCAATTAAGAATTATCAAATATACTACTACTAAGAAGTGCATCAAAGATGCAGTCATTGATTCTCCTGAGAGGTCATAATTACCACGAGCAAACATATTGATTTACTGATGAGGAACGTATTTTTGCTATGCTACTAAGACTTGTACTTGCTCTGCTATTCCTGTCTAAGGAAGAGTTATGGGGCATAAAAAAAAATATGTTGATTCGGGTCGAGAATACTAATACTATATGGTTAAAAACCAGTTTAGATAAATTTTAAATCTAAATAAAAAGTAAGGTGACTCCATTTCGACACAAGACCCACCCCCAAGTTCCATACCTTTAAGTCCACTATCCCAATCATGATTTTCTTACCGCCAGAGGAAAAGATCCTTCCTTTTTGGGCTAGTTGTAGGTGAGGAAGGGTTTAAACCTCTAACACCGTGGTTCATAGCCACGTGCTCTAATCCTCTAAGCTGTAGGCCCTACCCTGTCTCTGCTAGATCTGTTCCCAAAAGTACGCTGAGAAAAAGGAACCTTTCCTCTCCCCAGCCATTTCATTTTAGGTTAAGATGTGAAAACGCCTTTCTCTCTATAAGAACGGTGCATTTCTAGGTGTGAAGTGGGAGAAAAGGGATTTCATAATTGGGGTTTTGGTTTTGAATAAGATTACCTTTCCATTTTTCATTTTTTTCTTTTTCATATTGACAATGTGACAAGAATGAGAGGTGTTAAGCTTTTTATCATCCTGGCATCGAGCTATTTTTTTACAGGACCTCCTCTACAGTATTGTCACCGAGAGTTTAACCACTAAGTTCGAGATGGATTAGTGTTGTTCCTCGATACCTAAGAGACCAGAATATCGAACCGTGAATGTAGAAAGGCATGCGAGAAAAGCATATTGGCTAGTGATTGTGAGGCTCCAATTCTTCATTGGAAGGGACATGAAAGGCCTCTGCTCTTCCATCCCTTGGATAGATAGAGAGGAAGGGCAGAGCTTTTGGTTTTTTCATGTTGTTAAAGAGTTGAACAATGATTTTTTCATGTTTTCAAAGAGTTGAAGAATGAAAATAGATGGCAAGTGCTTGATCAAATTAATCAGGTCATGTAGGAACAAAGTTCAAGTCTATCAGTTTGTTAGGATGCCTCAGCTACATACATCACTGCACTTCCACGTGACACCTGTCGTAATGATAAACGGCTTGTCTCGTCGTGACCTTCTCTTGAATTCTCAAAACTTCTGTCACTCCATCCCCGCAAGGGTACAGAACCCGTTACTATCTTGACTGTACTACCAGAGGCTTTGCTCTAGGGAAGTCAGAATAAAAGAGCACTCATGTTAGGCTTGGCTTACTACATAGATGCTTTCAGTAATTATCCATTCTGCACTTGGCTACCCAGCGTTTACCATGGGCATGATAACTGGTACACCAGAAATGTGTCCTTTTTGGTCTTCTCGTACTAGAGAAAGGTTCTCTTAATGCTCTAACACCCATATTAGATATGGATCAAACTATCTCACGGCGTTCTGAACCCAGCTCACGTAACATTTTGATGGGCAAATAACCCAACCCTTGGAACATACTACAGCCCCAAGTAGCGAAGAGTTGACATTGAAGTGCCAAAACTTACCGTCGATGTGACCTCTTGGGGAAGATCAGCCTGTTATCCTTAGAGTAACTTTAATCCATTAAGTGACGGCCCTTCAACTCGACACCGTCGGATCACTAAGGTCGACTTTCATCCTTTCTTGATGAGTGGGTCTTGTAGTCAACCTCCTTTTTGCCTTTGCATTTTGAGGGCTAATCTCTATCCAACCCAAGGAAACCTTTGCATGCCTCTATTATCCTTTAGGAGGCTACGCCTTATAGAAACTGCCTACCTGAGACTATCCCTTGGCTCGTAGGTCCTAACATAGGGTTAAAATTCTAGCTCTTCCAGAGTGGTATCTCACTGATGGCTTGGGCCCCCTCAGAAGGAAACTTTCTTCGCCTTCCACCTAAGCTGCACATGAAAAGCCCAAAGCCAGTCCCAGGGAACAGTGAAGCTTCATAGGGTCTTTCTGTCCAGGTACGGGTAGTATGCATCTTCATAGACATGTCTATTTCACCAAGCCTCTCTCCGAGACACTGCCTAGATCGTTACGCCTTTCGTACCGGTTAGAGTTTACCCAACAAGGAATTTCACTACCTTAAGACCGTTATAGTTACAATCATCGTTCACCAGGGCTTTGATCGCTGGTTCCCTTATCATCAGGTCACCAACTTCCTTGACCTTCCGGCACTAGGCAGGCATTAGCTCCCATATACATGGTCTCACAACTTTGCGAAGACCTATTTTTTTAATAAACAATCACCCCGGCCTGGTCACCATGACCCCTTTTTATGAGGAGGCACCCTTTCTCCTGAAGTTACGGGGCTATTTTGCCGAGTTCTTTAGAGAGAGTTGTCTCGCGCCCCTAGGTATTCTCTACATACCTACCAGTGTCAATTTCAGGTATAGGTACCTTTTTGTTGAAGGTCGTTCGAGCTTTTCCTGGGAGTATAGCATGGGTTACTTCAGTACCGTAATACCTAGTACTCGAACATTGGCTCGAGGCATTTTCTCTACCCTTTTTTACCCTGAAAAAGCAGGGGCACCCTGCGTCCTTAAACCGATAACCATCTTTCAGCTAACCTAGTCTCTTCCATCCCTTAGGACCAACAAGGGGTGGTATAAGAATATTCACGTGTTGTCCATCGACTACACCTCTTAGCCTAATCTTAGGCCCTAGCTCACCTTCCGTGGATGAACCTTAGAGAGGAACCCTTAGGTTTTTAGGGCATTAGATTCTTACCAATGTTTGCGTTACTCAAGTTGACATTCTTGCTTTCACTTCATCCACCCCTACTCGCGTGGGTGTTCCCCTCTAAAGTGGAACGCTCCCCAGTCGATGCATTTTTACATCCCATAACTTCGACAGATTGCTTAGCCCCATTCATTTTTGGCACAAAAGTGCTTGATCAGTGAGCTATTATGGACTCTTTCAAGGGTGGCTGCTTCTAGGCAAACCTCATGGCTATCTCTGCACCCCTACCTCCTTTATCACTGAATAGTCATTTGGGGGCCTTAGCTAATGATCTAGGCTATTTCCCTCTCGATGATATCGTCTCACTGGCCGTCCTTGACCCCTATTATTTTGAGGTCATATCTAGCATTCAGAGTTTGCCTCGATTTGGTATTGATCTCTCAGCTTGTACCAAAATAGTACTTTACCCCTAGATGTCCAGTCAACTACTACGCCTTAATGCATTTCGGGGAGAACTAGCTAGCTTTGGGTTAAAGTGGCATTTCACCTCTAACCATAACTCATTCACTGATTCTTCAACATCAGTCGGTTTGGACATCCACTTAGTTTCACAAGCTTCATCTTGGTCATTGATAGATCACCCAGGTTCGGGTCCATAAGCAATGACAATTACCCTATGCAGACTCACTTTCACTATGACTCCGGTGGTTCCCTTAACTAAGCCACTGCCTGTGAGTCGCTGGCTCATTCTTCAGTAGGTATGGGGTTAAAGCCCTGGGCTCCTCCCACTGCTTGGGAGCTTATGGTTTCATGCTTTATTTCACTCCACCGTTTCGCCTAGTAGCATGTCGCTTTCATTGCTCTCCCACCACCCTGTTTTCACAGTTTAGGCTGCTTCTATTTCGCTCGCCGCTACTACAAGAATCGCTTTTGCTTTCTTTACCTCTAGTTACTAAGGTGTTTCAATTCGTCAGGTTATCTCTTGCCTGCCAATGGATTTAACGGCAATTTGAAAGGTTGACCTATTCGAGAATCTTCGAATCTACGCTTATTTTTAATTCCTCGAAGCATTTTGTCACTTACTGTGCCCTTGCTCGTCTCTAGGTGCCTAGGTATCCACCATAAGCCTTTCCTCGTTTGAACTTCAGCCTTAACTTCAAGGTTGTGCCATCCTAAGGTGCTACTAAATCGAAGGATCTTATCTTATCAACGTCCATGAATGAGAAATCATAAATCAAATTGCCAAATTGGAAAAATTGGGTGCTATCATATAGCTTTGTGTCGGCTAAGTTCACAAGTTGAAGACAAGGGAACTTGAACCGCTAACATCTGCCATAGGGTAAACCATCACCTATCAAGCCCCCGACTGATTCTACCATAGAGACTAATAATAGACAATAGCTCCCCCTTCCTCCTCGAGCACAGCTTACAACTTTCATTGTATTGTGCTCTCTAAAGAGTAACTCTTCTCAAAATCTCAAAGCTACCGAGTTGGAATCCAATTCTAACTAAGGATTCTTATGGTTCTAGAAGATCCAGCAATAGGAGAACCAGGAACAGAGAACTTCCCCCTCTTTTTTGCCCTAACTCTTTCGAATATTGGTTTTAAAAAATAGGTGATTGCCCTTTCTTACTGTCCAACCTAAGAGCGGACAGCTAATGCATTCCACTTATTAAACAGGGTTCTATGATCGGTCCGTGACCCCTAGATACCGAAAGCATCCCTAGGGTGATCTCGTAGTTCCTATTGGGTAGAGATGATGAGGTCAGTCCATGGATTTCCCTTCCTTTCATCGCGCTCAAAGGGTGAAGGGAGATAAGGCAATAAGCTATTCACAAGGGCAAACTTGATCCTCTTCCCCAGGGATCCCAAATGAGAGAACCCTAGTAGAGCCACCGACTCCAACTATCGTCCACGTACGATCCATACCAGATTTAACAAACTAACCATCCTACCTCCTCTACATTCTTCATAGCCTATATTTTTCTTAATAGAGTCTTTCAGTGGCATGTTTTGGTCCTCTTCCCCATTACTTAGAAAAACTGGGCCACCGGTTCTAGTACAAGATACTATCATTACCTCCTAGACAACTAGACACCCAACCCATAATCTCAATGACCCCAATTGCAGGAGCAGAGCTATACCAACTGAGCTATATCACCCCGAGCCAAGTGGAGCATGCCTAAAAGAGTCAGATGCTTCTTCTATTCTTTTCCTTGGTGCAGCTGGGCCATCCTGAACTTGAACTAGAGGCCTCGCCCATGAAGTAAATCATCGCACCTACGGTTCAACCAATTGAGAAACAATTAATAGATTCCTTTTTGGGAGCAATTCATCCTTCCCAAACACAACAATAACTCTTCGTTGTACTGTGCTCTCCAAGTGTGCTTGTTCCCCCCTCTCCCTTACCATGGCAAGTATTTTTGAAATAACTTTGATAAGAAGAAAAAGAAGGGCATTAAGAGACCCTCCTAGGTCAACCTTAGACACTCCAAGATCCTTTTTCAAACCTGCTCCCATTTTGAGTCAAGAGATAGATAAATAAACACATCCCATTGCACTGATTGGGGGCATTAGTAATTACTGAGGGGGTCGAAGACCAAGAAATAAGTTATTTATCAGCCAAGTATTCTTCTTACGGCTAGATCCAATCTCTTGGTCCTTATGAAAAGGAAAAAGAATTTCATGTTCTTCCTTTTAGGAAGAGAGGAAGTGTAACAACCTATTGATTGTAGTTTTCTCTAAACCTCCAAGAAAAAGCATGAAAAAAAAAGACTCGAATGATACAATCCCTCTATCACCCCAGAATGAAAAAGGTGATCTTGTAGTTCTTGGTCTGTAAAGATACGTTGTTAGGTGATTCATTTTATTTTTCCATCAAGATGGAACCTAAACTTATGCTCGAGAGATATTTGTCCATACACTGATAAAGGATGTATGGATTATTGAGGAGAGAGGAGCCGTAGTAGTCCCCCTCGGACCGCTTGGATCCCAGAAGTGAATAGAAAGTTGGATCTTCATTGGATCTCATCTTAATCGCCCTATCTATCCTCCTGAGGAGAAGTTTAGTTTCAAACCTTGATTCAAACAAAAGAAGTACGCCATGCTAATGTGCCTTCGATGATCCACATCTCAGGGTCAGGCGCTGATGAGCACATTGAACTATCCATGTGGTTAAAGGCCTTCACAGGCTAAGCACAATGACGCAATTATCAGGGACACGCTCTACCACTGAGCTAATAATCCATCATGTAGGCCTCTTGCTAGGGGCCTGCTATGCCAAGCCAAAAGTGAGAGAAATCCTATCTCTTTCTTTCCTTTTTATGGCCTTATGTCCCTCTTGTGTGGCGACATGGGGGCATAAAAGGGGATCTTATCAACTTGTTCTGACATAGGATAATAAGTTCATGGGCTTCGTCTTACTTCACCATCAAGAAAGAAAAAAAAAGGCTTCTATCTCCAAGTTTAACTCAGACGTAACTCGTTTCTTTTTGGGTGTGAAGTAATGTCAAACCAAAATACATAACAAGCGTTAGTTTTCCCTAAAAAGGAGGTGATCTAGCCGCACCTTTTAGTACGATTACCTTGTTGCGACTTCACTCTAGTCGCTAGCCCTACCTTTGGCATCCCCCTTATTGCAGTTAAGGTAATGACTTCGGGCATGGTCAGCTCCCATAGTATGTACAGGGGCCGAGAAAAAATTCACCGTCGTATGGCTGATCGACGATTACTAATGATTTCGGCTTCATGCAAGCAAGTTGCAGCCTACAATCGAAACTGAGGACTAGTTTTTGGAGTTACCTCACCCTCACGAAATCGTGACCGACCCCTATAGTACGTGTGTCGCTTAAGGCATAAGGGGCATGATGACTTGACGTTATCATCCTCACTTTCCTCTAGCTTATCACCGGCACGAGCTGATGACAGCCATGCACTACTTGTGTTCGTGTTCCCGAAGGCAGCCCTCTCTTTCAAGAGGATTCGCGGTATGTCAAGCCTTAGCAAGGTTCTTTGCTTTGCATCGAATTAAACCACATGCTCTACCGCTTGAGCGGACCCTTGTCAATTCCTTTGAGTTTCATTCTTACGAACATACTCCCCAGGTTGGATATTTAACACATTAGCTATAGCACTGCATGGGTCGATACGCACAGCACCTAGTATCCATCGTTTATGGCTAGAACTACTAGGGTATCTAATCCCATTTGCTCCCTTAGCTTTCATCTCTCAACGTCAGTGTCGGCCCAGCAAAATGCTTCCGTCGTTGGCGTTCTTTTCGATCTCGACAAGTTTCATCGCTCCACCGAAAATTCCCTCTGCTTTTATCATACTTCAGCTTGGTAGTTTCTACCGCCTGTCCAAGGTTGAGCCTTCGGATTTGACGGCAGACTTAAAAAGCCACCTACAAACGCTTTACACCTAGTCATTTCATAAAACACTTGCATTCTCTGTATTACCGGGGCTACTGGCATAGAGTTAACCGATGTTTATTCCTTATATACCATCGTTGCTTCTTCTCTGGGAAAAAAAGTTCACAACCTGTGGGCCTTTTACCTCCATGGGTATTGCTTCATCAAGCTTTTTCCCATTACGAAAAATTCCCTACTGCTACCTCTCGTAGGATTCTAGGCCGTGTCTCAGTCTCAGTGTGGCTGATCATCGTCTCGAACCAGCTACTAATCATCACTTTGGTACCTCGAGCAGATTCCTCCGTTTGCTTCTCAGCCTACGAGGTATTAGCAACTGTTTCCAGCTGTTGTTCCCCTCCTGAGGGCAGGTTCTTACGCGTTACTCACCTGTCCGCCACTAGAAATACCACTTTCTATTTAACTTGCATGTGTTAAGCATGCCGCCAGTGTTCATCCTGAGCCAGGATCAAACTCTCCATGAGATTCAAAGTTGCATTACTTATAGCTTCCTTGTTCGTAGACAAAGCTGATTCAGAATTATCTTTCATTCCAAGGCATAACTTGTATCCATGCACTTCATATTTTCCTGGAGTTCGTTCTTAGAAATGTAGCCATCCCACCTCCACACGTCAATCCCATGAGCCTCTTATCCATTCTTATTCGATCACAGTGGGGAAGCAACTCAAAAGGTTTAGGGATAATCAAGCTCAAACTGATGACTTCCACCACGTCAAGTTGACACTCTACCATTGAGTTATATCCCTTCCCCCATCAAGAAATAGAACTGACTAATCCTAAGGCAAAGGGTTAAGAAACTCAAGGCCACTACTCTTGAAAAACTTGGAGCCGAGCTTTCCTTTCACACTATTATGGAGATAAAATGAAAATAATGGGAAAAGTTGGATTCAATTGTCAACTAGTCCTAGCGAAAATAGGATTGACTACGAATTCAAGCTATAGCACAAGGTTTCATAACATAAAACTGTACAATTCTCTCGATTTAAATCAAGCCGGTTTTACATGAAGAAGATTTGGCTCAACATGTTCTATTCAATACGGGTAGGAGAAGTTGTATTCTTTTCTTAAAAAAATAGAAAAATCAAAGCCAAGTCAAGATGATACAGATCAACCCTTTCTTCTTGTGCCAAAGATCTTCCCATTACCGAAGGAACTCAAGTTACATCTCTTTTCCATTTTTATTCAAGAGTTCTTATGTGTTTTCATGCCCCTTTAAGACCCTAAAAAATTAAAAAATTTCTTTTCTTAGGAACACATACAAGATTCGTCACCACAAAAAGGATAATGGTAACCTTACGATTAACTACTACCAAGTTCATTTATGAATTTCATAGTGATAGGAATACTTGTCCTACTGAAACAAAGTTAGTAACTTGCTATCCTCTTGCTTAGCAGGCAAAGATTTACCTCTGCAGAAAAGATGATTCATTTGGATCAACATGAAAGCCCAACTACATTGCATTACCAAAATTCATGTTACATATTTGAAAGAGGTTGACCTCCTTGCTTCTATGGTACAATTCTCTTCCCGCTGAGCCTCCTTTCTTTTCGATCCATAGAGACAAAATGTAGGACTGGTGCCAATGGTTAATAATGGAAGAAAGGACTCACTAAGCTAAGATCACTAACTAATGCTAATCTAATACTAATATAATAGAAAAGAACTATCTTTTTTGTATACTTATATATACTTTCCCCGGTTTCATTACTACTATGGGCTTTACGCAATCGATCGGATCATATAGATATCCCTTCAACACAACATAGGCCGTCGAAAGGATCTCGAAGACCTACCAAAGTAGAAAGCCAAGATTTTTTAGAAAATAGATTCTTATTCAAAGAATGCATAACCACATGGATAAGCTCACACTAACCCATCAATTTGGGATCCAATTCGGGATTCTCCTTGAGGGGTATCGATAAGGAATTAGAATGTAATAGTATCGATTCATAATTAATTCATATAGATACAAAAGAAAAGGTTTTCTATTGATGCAAGTGTTGTCCTTATGGGATAAGGACAAAGAAAGAGGAAAAAACCGAAGATTTCACATAGTGCTTTTAATCAAAAAATCAATCTGATTTAATTTATTTTGTGCCCTTCGCTCAATGAGAAAATGGGTCAAATTCTATAGGATCAAACCTATGGGATTTAAGGAAGGAATTATGGAATGGAATAAAATAAAAAAAGAAATAGAAAAGAAAAAAATAATAAATAAATAAGTAAATAAAAATGAAGTAGAAGAACCCAGATTCCAAATGAATAAATTCAAACTTGAAAAAGTATCTTTCTGATTCTTGAAGAATGAAGAGCAAAAGGATTGATCGAGAAAGATCTCTTGTTCTTATTATAAGATCGTGTAATTGGATCTGTAGATGTTTGGTAAAAAAAAGAATCTTCTCTTTTAAGAATAATCAAAAATGAAAAGTGTTCAATTAGAACATGAAAACATGATTGGTTTTGTCCTAGTTACTCTTCAGACAGAGTGGAAGAAAGGAAGAGATTCTCAAATGAGGAAAAGGACCCAATGACTTTAAAAGAATCGAAAAAGGAGCCATATGAGGGGAAAATCTCATGTATAGTTCTGTAAAGTGACAGTAAGGGTGACATATCTGTCAACTTTTCCACTATTACCCCCAAAAAACCAAAGTTTGCCTAACGCAAAGTTGCCAGAGTATGATTAACCTCTAGATTTGAAATCACTACTTATATACCTGGTATTGGCCATAATTCACAAGAACATTGTGTAGTCTTAGTAAGAGGGAGAAGGGTTAAGGATTTACCTGGTGTGAGATATCACATTGTTCGAGGAACCTTAGATGCTGTCGGAGTAAAGGATTGTCAACAAGGGCATTCTAGTGCAATGTAGATTCTTATCCAAGACTTGTATCATTTGATGATGCCATGTGAATCGATAGAAAAATGTGAAGTGTATGGCTAACCCAATAACGAAAGTTTTGTAAGGAGACTAGAGTAGGCTACCATGAGACAAAAGATCTTCTTTCCAAAAAGATTTGATTCGAAACTATTATATGTCGAAGGTACAATAGTGAAATAATTTCAAAGGTTTTCCCTGATTTTGTCTATGTCAACAAACAATTCGAAATGCCTCAACTTTTTTAGAACAGGTCCGGGTCGAATAACAATGATTCAAAACACTTCTTTTTACACAATTTCAGAAATCCAAGGACTCAATCGTATGGAAATGTAAAATACAAGATTTCTAATCCTAGCAGGAAAAAAGGGGAAACAGATACTCAATTTAAAGTGAGTAAATAGAATTCTATACTCGATCTCATAGATACATATAGAATTCTGTGGAAAGCCATATTCGATGAAAGTCGTATGTACAGTTTGGAGGGAGATCTTTCATATCTTTTGAGATCCACCATACAATATGTGGTCAAAAAGCCAAAATAAATGGATTTAGCCCTTACAAAAAGAAAACTAATTCCTGAACCCCTTTCATGCTCATGTCACGTTGAGGTACTGCAAAAGAAAAAACTACAAAATTCGATCCAATTTATCGTAATCAATTAGTTAATATATTGGTTAACCGTATTCTGAAACATGAGAAAAAAATCATTGTCTTATTAAATTATCTATCGAGCCTTGAAAAGGATTCAACAAAAGACAGAAACAAATCCACTATCTGTTTTACATCAAGTAATACATGGAGTAACTCCCGATATAGCAGTGAAAACAAGACTTGTAGGTAGATCGACTCATCAAGTTCCCATTGAAATAGGATCCACACAAGGAAAAGGACTTACTATTCATTGATTATTAGGGGCATCTTGAAAATGTTCGAGTCAAAATATGGCTTCCAAATTAAGTTCCAAATTGGTAAATGCTGCCAAAGGGAGTGGCGATGCTATGCGCAAAAAGAAAAAAACTCATAGAATGGTAGAGGCAAATAGAGCTTTTGCACATTTTCGTTAATCCATGAACAGGATTTATATAGACATATAGATCCATGGATCCATACATCTCCATCAGATAAGAATCAATAGAAAAAGAAAAAATCGAAATTAATCGATCTATTTCTTAAAACAAACGAAAAAGAAACAAAACATGAAACATAAATCATGGATCAACTAAGCCCTCTCGGGGAATTGCTTAAGAATAAGAAAGAGGAATCTCACGTAAATACCATGGAATAAGGTTTGATCTTATTCATGGGGATTCTGTAAATATTCCATTTCAAAAATAGAAAGTTTGAAGTAGTTGGGATTTTTTTAGAGATTGGATGCAGTTACTAATTCATGATTTGGCATGTACATAATGAAAATTTCATTCTCGATTCTACGAGAATTTTTATGAAAGCCTTTCATTTGCTTTTCTTCTATGTAAGTTTTATTTTCATAGAATCTATCCTAATTTTTGGCCTAATTCTTCTTCTGATGATCAATTCAACCTTTGATAAAAAAGATATATCTTGGTTGTATTTCATCTCTTCAACAAGTTTAGTAATGATCATAACAGCCCTATTGTTCTGATGGAGAGAAGAACCTATGATTAGATTTTCAGGAAATTTTCAAATGAACAATTTCAACCAAATCTTTCAATTTCTTTTACTATGTTCAACTATTTGTATTCCTCTATCCGTAGAGTACATTTAATGTACAAAAATGGCTATAATAGAGTTTCTGTTATTCGTGTTAATAACTATTCTAAGAGAAATGTTTTTATGTAGTGCTAACGATTTAATAACTATCTTTGTAGCTCCAGAATGTTTCAATTTATTTTTCTACCTATTATCTGGATATACCAAGAAAGATGTACGTTCTAATAAGGCTATTATGAAATATTTACTTTTGGGTAGGGTAAGCTCTTCTATTCTGGTTCATGGTTTCTCTTGGCTATATGGTTTATTCGGGGGAGAGATTGAGCTTCAAGAAATAATGAATGGTCTTATCAATACACAAATGTATAACTCCTTAAGAATTTCAATTGTTCTTATATTCATCACTGTAGGAATTAGGTTCAAGCTTTCCCAGCCTCTTCTCATCAATAGACTCCTAACGTATATAATGGAGAGCAGTTCGTTTGATAAATTCCTACCTCTCTATCTATGAGATATTTGAATTTTTCAAAACTTCATGGACAAGCAGAAGAGAAATGTTATCCCCACTTAGACCAAGATATAACTTTGACTTGTTCAAATAACAATTAAGGTGAAGTAGGGTCAGGAATAACAAATCTCTTTATGATAAACAGATCCATTTTGCAAGTTCATTATTACAAGTAGTTCTTACAAAGGATCAGACTGATGGCGTATACAGCACTTGAATTCTCGATGTAGATGCTACATAGTTGGTTCTCATCCTCTAGAGACTACGAGTGTAATAGAAGCATCCGTCAACAAAAGGATCACCCTAAGATGATCATCTCATAGTTATTGAGAACAAATCAAATTAGATGGTTCTATTTCTCAATCTTTTGACTTACTCCTACGGAATCAAGATCGAAAAGAGTGAGAAAAATTGGTCATTCATAACCACTGATGAAGGATTCCTTGAAAAGTTAAGAATTAGTAGTCCGTTTTGGAAATCGAATGGATCCGATCTTATACATACGTGAGGAAGGTAATCAAAAAAGAAAGAAGATGAGTTCTTCTTTACTTTTACCACTTAGGAGCTGTGCGAGATGAAAGTCTCATGCATAGTTTTGAATAAGAGAAAGAAGTGAGGAATCCTTTTTTCGACTTTGACTCTCCCACTCTAGTTGTTGCTTTTCTTTTTGTTACTTCAAAAGTAGCTGCTTCAACTTCAACCACTCGAATTTTTGATATTCCTTTTTATTTGTCATCAAACGAATGGTATCTTCTTCTGGAATCCTAGCTATTCTTAGCATGATATTGGGGAATCTTATTGCTATTACTAAAACAAGCATGAAATGTATGCTTGCATACTCGTCCATAGGTCAAATCAAATATATAATTATTGGAATAATTATTGGAGACTCAAATGGTGGACATGCGAGCATGATAACTTATATGTTATTCTATATCTCCATGAATCTAGGAACTTTTACTTGCATTATATCATTTGGTCTACGTACCAAAACTGATAACATTCGAGATTATGCAGGATTATACACAAAAGATCCTTTTTTAGCTCTCTCTTTAGCTCTATATCTCTTATCCCTATGAGATTTTCCTCCACTAGCAAGGTTTTTTTGGAAAACTCCATTTGTTTTAGTATGGATGGTAGGCATGCCTATATTTCTTGGTTTCAACAGGACTCCTTATGAGCGTTCTTTCTATCTACTATTATCTCAAAATAATCAAGTTATTAATGACTGGATGAAACCAAGAAATAACCCCTCATGTGCAAAATTATAAAAAATCCCCTTTAAGATCAAACAATTCCATCGAATTGAGTATGATCGTATGTGTGATAGCATCTACTATGCTAGGAATATCAATGAACCCGATTATTATGATTGCTCAGGATACTTTTTTTTAGCTTCTAGTTAGCTTCTAGAATCTATTTCTTAATTCAAGATCCTTCTTACTAATACTAACTGGAATCAAAGAATTAGTAAATCAGTTTCACCCAAAATGGGAATGGGCTAAGGTTATGAACTTATAATCTATAATCTGATGATCGAGTCGATTCCATGATTATAAGTTCATTCCATACCAGACTAGACTGAAATAAGGTTATATACATTCTCATTATGAGAAAGGGTCATTCGAGCGTATCTAAATAGATACTATGTTTACATATGGATCTTTACCTTGTTACAATCCATTTAAGATTAGGAATAGGCATAATCTGACCAACTTTATATGTATCTCTCGTTATTTGGGACCTTATTCACCTCTTTGGGCTTTTATTGAATCGAGAAATAGGTTTGATTATCCATCTTTTTGATAATTAATATATTATATATAAGACATCCTCTGAATAATTCAAGTCAAAGTAATTAGATGTCCGACTCGGGGCTATATGACATGACCGATCAATAGAAATACTCCAACACTTCAGTTTTTCATATATCCCCATACATGACACTAGATAGTATCATATTCATGGAATATAATTCACTTTCAAAATGCCTTGGAGGTGAAATGGAAGACACGTGAGACTCAAAATCTCATGTTAAATAGGAAACCTCTCTCTTATTACATGAATCTAATTTTCATTTCATTCGGGAAAAGCCATCTTTTTCTTAACAATGTCTTTGTCATTTGCTCTAATAGCATTCCATTAGATAGGAACAGATTTGGTAAATACTAATAACTCTTGGATGGAGTACTAGAACGGAAAAATCCATTAGGTAATGAACTATTGGTTTTGAGCCATTTCTGGCGATGAATAACAATTCGAAGTACTTTTCTTGCATATTCTTAATAAACCAGCATTTATATGTAGATGTAAGAGGATCTGTTTAGGAAGTAAGAAGCCTCTTTGACATCTCTTCATCTGCAAAGAATTCTCGATGTGAAAACACAGAGGCAAAGGGCTGATCTTTGAATAGGAAAATGAATGGATCTGCAAGGTCCCAAATGAATTAGCTTATTCGAAAATAGCCTTGTTCTTTGGAAGATCTATCTCATGTCTGGTACTGCATGGTTCCACTCTGCAAGAATCCGAATCATTCGCTTGAAGCTCATCCTTTTCATCATAAATGATCTGCTTGCCCTGAAATGACTTGGCCCAATAGGGAAATCTTAATTCATTGGGCCTTTCGATATAATCAAATAGAAAGCCCTAAGGGCACTATATTCTAAGAGCCCAAACTATGTGGCACTATATTCTAAGAGCCCAAACTATGTGATTAAATAAATCCTCCTCTATCTGTTGTAGGTCGAGAACTCCTTCCCTTCCCTTTCTTCAAACTTCGTTTTGTATTTTTCATAGAGAAATCTCTAATTAACGATAGAACAAGATCCATTTTGCATCATATATAAGAGATTCCTTAGTTTGAACTGAAGAAACAATGTCACTCGATCATTATCAAACTAAGTACAATATTTTTCTATCCATGAGGATCCTACTAGAGCACCTTCTACTTTTAATAGGCCATGAACTAGATCAGAATCATTCTCAATAAATCCATAAGAAGTAATCTTATTTTTTTCATTGGGTCTGGGTAAGGACCAAAGGTCTTGAGCGATCGATCCGACAGAACAACTCAAAAGATAAAAAAGTATCATTAATTTGTTCATGCTCATTCCAAGTTCGAAATACCATTTGTACAAATAAGAATCCCCTTTGTTACATGATTTCTTCTTCATATAGATACATATAGGATCTATGGGGCAATTACTTAGAAGTACATTTTGTGCAACATCCCTACCTATCTGATAGAAAAGGATCCCATGATCCTAAACCGATCTTACCTGGGATCGTAAATCCTAAATTTCTCTATGAAGAGCAGATCTAATTGTATTAGTGTTTGTAATTGATTTCTTCTATGTAATACTAATCGCTAAGGCCTCATTGGTAAGTGCTACAAGATCTCATGCATTGGAACCCATGGTTATGTACTCGAATCCATTGGTATGGAACATTTTCTTTTCCAAGTGAAATCCCCTAGTATATAAAACAGTGAAAAAGTGCTTTCGTTGTTGCGAAATAAGAAGCCTTCGTATCTTAATGCATGTATTTAATTTATTTGGGGCTATTAGAGCAAGATCCACTTTTTAGGGAATATGAGTCGAAGCAATAACAAGAATATTTATAGTGGAACATCTTTCATAATCCCTGGAGAGAGAGTTCACTAAGAGACCGAGGGATAAGTAATTCGATTCATTCACATCCATATCATGAATGTTTGGAATCCATATTATATAAGGAGACTTGCTTTTGCTAATTCGAATTGAAGGGTGATATAAAATTGGACTATTTCCAACATCATATCCATAATTAGCGCATTCATCATAGTTAGAAGTTCCAGCTCCATATCAAGTTCACGATCGATATCTCACTATCATGAATATCGTCACTAGCATCAATACCGTCACTAGCGTCAATATCGTCACTATCTTCAATAAAAAAAACCTTTAGGCTTGTTATCTAGGAACTTGTTTAGAAATACTGTAATCAATGGAACATAGGAGTTTATTGGTAGGTATTTGACCAAATAGGATCATTCAGTTCCTATAGAACCTATCACTAAAATACCCCTAGAGGGGGATAGGGCTAAGCGAAGTGAAAAGGGTTTTCCATGAGATGGGAAGTGAAAACTATTAGCCCCACACGAAGTTTATGAATAAGTGATTGCCTGATAATGAGCAAGGAATATCCGTCTTTCTATTAAACATGATGTACTGAACTCATAATTCATTAGATACTTTTTATGAATGTCAACTAAGTATTGTAAGTAAATTGTTCCTGGTTGTTCAATCATTTGATAACCAGAGTCATCTTTGATAAATGATCACTGTGAGTCAAACTCAATAGAATTTGATTAATCCTTTTTTCTGCCGTTAGGATGGAGAAATGAACAAAGATTTCTTTTTCTTTATCTTCAATCAAATCACTATTTGTGACCCAGGATTTTATTTTATCATCAACCAATCACCACTCACATTTTTTCTTTTTCTTATCAATGAATAAATCTCTTTACTTGTATGACTTAGATGTCTCGTATTTCTCAAAAAAGTGATTCGAATGATGGGATTTGGTATGATACTTATGAGATCGATGATATCGATGAAATAAAAAGAATTCAGTTCAGATGTAGGATACCTATCAAGAAGTTTTCGTAACTTAATCATGTATGATGGAATCATCAAAGATTTGACCCTTTCCAACTCTGTCTATAACTCACTATCGGCTCGAGAAAAAAAAAGTTGTGTACGGACGAGATATCCAGCAACAAGAAGAAGGAAAAGGATTGAATAGAGGAACTCCCGAACATTTAGTGATCTTAGATGTGTCGATATCAATGGTGACTCATTATTTCGATGAATCATTTCTTCAGACAAACAAAGATTATGTAAACACTTACTTGAAATCTCACTTATCAGATTCCATTGTGAAAGATAATTTTTTCTGAAGAATTTGCCATGATATATCTGATCCATGCATAATATCATGAAAAATGGATACTAATTTTTGATTGCTACTTAGTATCGATAATAGGTTTGAAAAAGTATCTAAAAATATCAAATTTATATATTTGTACCCTGTCAAAGTAAGGAACCATGGCATATATGTTTGGAATAGATTCCATTTTGAGAGAGTTGAAAAAGCACTATCTTGTTGAAAGTTTCTATCCATCTACCCTTTCTCAATGCATTTCTTTAGATAAAGACTCCGTTTTTTCCTTTTTTTAAATGGTAAATATTTCTCAAAACATGCAATGTGAATCAAACCCATGTTTTAATTGAAATTGAGATACTGACACAAGTTCTTCTTTCTTGAATCAAATAGATTCATATCTGAAAGAGGTTGACAATAAATTCTTTCAAAATTGACTATTTGTCCCTTTGTTAGTTCCAAAAATGTCTGCAACCGAGTAAATAGCTCTACGAACTAATGGATCAAATTACAAAATGGAAAGATTTGTACAACTTATACCTTTCATCACCACTTTGTGGAAAATCCTTAGATATGAACATGTTAGATACTTATGACTTCATTGGTGAACGCAAAATAGTATTTCTTTCCGAAAAAACATTTTTTTTTACTACCGCATAAAAAAATTATTTTGTTGCAAATGAATAAGATATTGAGGAATTGTCCATATGTAAAATCATAATTATTGATGCAGGCCTTTTTCACATAAAAGGGAATCTTTTGTTACAATAGAAGCAAAAGTGATGTGGATTATTCAAGAATCAAAGTTGATTTGCTTTATAAAAATAAGATATCAATAAACTTCTATGAAATGATTTCATAGGATTCAACCAATTGTCTTGATCATGGGATATCATTGAGAAATAAGAATCCGTGTTATCGAAAAATTTCCTGTGATTCTTTCTAGTATGGAATGAGTCAATCATCCATTTTGATATCTTATTGAACAAAAATGGTGATACTTTTTCTCCATTGATCAAGAATTTTGACTTTTGAGAATTATTATGACCATCCAATAAAAAAGGCTTCAATTTTTTCAAACGAACGATTTGAAGACCTATTGATTCTAACAACTGATTGCAGAGTTGTTTGGACCTTTCAATTCGTAGATATGGATCTTAGACCTAGGAATGGGGATATTCTTAAAACTCACAAAGAAAAAAGGAAATGAGTTAGACAAAAAGAGAAGTAATTTGAACAAAAAAGAAATAACTTGGACAAAAAGAAACAAAGTGACTTAGACAGATCTTTTTTATCAACAACCTCAGACCAATCAATCGAATATTGATTAATACATAATCAATTGAACACTACTTGAAAACAACTCTTCTGCTTAGAAACGAAATGTTCTAAATGCTCCTGGAAATTCTTGCTCCTATTGGACCATTTGCATCTATATGCATTAGGATCCTGATTTATGGATCTCTTGGTTCAAGAAAGAAAAACAAGAGGATCAAACCATTTTTTCTGACTTTTTTACAAATTCAATAAATGTTGGTTGATCATATATTTCATTATAGTTCTATGATTCAAAGTATCATTTCTTATTTGATCCCTTTGAATTCCATATTTGAAGTTACGATTGGATCTATTCATTAAAAAGAATCGATTCAATACATTTGTTCCATAGTTGCTATATTGGATTTGAATCAAATTTTGGATCAATCTATATTGATTGACTGCCTCCATTATGTTGTTGCTAGCAAATACCACTATTTTTGGTTTTGGATCTTCTAAATCATTCCCGCAGGAGATTCAACCCATTTTTTTTTAATCCTTCGATAAAAAGATTTATTTTCTTCATAAAAAATAGGAGGTAGAACCAACAAAGATTTCTTCTTTGATTCATCCCTGGAGTTGAATACCTCATTCAAGAATTGTTTTTGATCCAATCCTTAGGAATCTATAAAAAAAGCAAATCCCTTATGATACATCAGATCTGGCTCGATTATTGATAGAGTGAATAAATCTACCATTTCTTGAAATCTCTCTTCTGATTCAAAATCGTGGTGTAACATGTATCTCTCTTGTTTTGGTCTTGAATATATTAACTATTTCTTTATTTTTTTATCACCTTAAAAGGACAAAAGAAACATCTTACTCTTTCTTCAACAATTTCTAATCCTTAGTAAACCTTTTAGCAGGATTCGAACCTAGATGAAGTTCTAACCATCTGTCAGAGAAAAAAAGAACAATTAAGTCTTATAGGATTCCCAAGAAATTCTTCAATTTCTTCTAGTAACAGATGATTATTCATCAGCTTCTCATGTTTTGTGAATAGTCAAGGCATTGAGGAATATCTAGAAAGACATTTAGGTAATTGATCTGATTTTATCTCTGTTCGTTCCGTTTGAAGAAAAGAAAGATCCAAAAAAATCAATCTTTCTTTTAGTTGTTGGATCTCTCTTTCATTGATTAATGTGTGATATTTTGAATCATCATTATTAACGGAATCGAAATGATCTCTAAATTAATGAGAAGATATTTTCAATTGGCTAGAATCCATTGCTTGAATGAAACTAGATCTTGTGGAATCATATTGAATATTTGATGATACATTTCGTACCTTGCTAAAAAATCGATCCTTGTTTACCAACCACACATTGTCTAAACAAATCCAATTCTCTTTCGATATGTTCCTCAAAAAATATGATTCATACAGATTCTTCCCCCAACTAACGAAGAGATCTTGGCGGAATTGCCACATATGAAATTGAGAACAATTTTGCCAAGAAATAGCCTACTTGTTTCTTAAGAAGAGATAGGAAACATGCTCAATATCATTTGATTGAATAGTTGACCCAACTCCTTGTTGTTTGAAGAAACCTTCCACTTCGATTGGTATTTTTTCACGAAAAGCAAACATGAGATAACAAATTCCATCTTTCATTAAGATTTCAAATAGCTGGCTCGATTTTAAGTTGATTATGTTTTGCATCTTACTCGGAGAAAGATGATCAAACAATTCCCAATGATGGCCCTTGCAGATTGGATTATCTGTATAATATACAAAAAAAAAAAAAAAAACTCCAGAGATTTGATATCTTTCTCTTTAAATGAGATATCAATTCCAGCGACGGTTTCATTAGATATCTTACAACTAGAATCCCTCTTTTTTCCAATCCAGTTCCTCCAGCATCGCGAACTCCAATTAAGCATGATACCGTTTTTAGTTATTGGAAGAACCCAAGTACTCTCTTTCAAATCTAGGCAGCAGCTCTCAAAGATCTTTTTTTCTTTTGGAAGATAAAGGAGCAAAACAATCAACTTATTGATATTAGAAGACCCAAAAGATTCTTCCAATGTATCATTTCTAGGTCTAATGGAAGTCAAAGGTATAGGAAGAAGCCCCATCAAATAGAGATTTTTTCTTTCGACCATATTTCGATTGTTAATACGATATATAAGGACCGCTACTACAAATAGCACTACACCCTGGATCTGAAATATCGATTGCTTGTTGAACCCTATGAATTGTGTGAAAGTTGGACACTCCAAATTCGAGGGTCCAAGAGTTTTATAAAATGTTCTTGGTGGAAAAAAATGTGAATGAAAGATCCCACTGAATTGAATTGGGTCCATGAATCTAAAAAATAGTGAGAATTCTTGATCTCTCTCAATATTTCTCTTAATTCAAAAATCCAGGATTTGAATTAATGTCTTTTCATTGATTCCTCCTAAATTGCATTGATTTATCCTAAAGATTTCATTTCAATTGGATTTTGGTTATTCACCATGTATGAGGATCCCCGCTACGCATCCATGGCTAAATAGTTAAAACGCCCAATTCATAATTGGCGAATTCGTAGGTTCAATTCCTACTGGATGCACGCTAATGGGACCCTTTAATAAGTCTATTAGAATTGGCTTTGTATTAATGAAATCTTATCATCTATATATAATGAATTGGTGTGGTATATTCATATCATAACATATGAATAGCAACAACTAGCATTCTTATTAAGACTAGAAATCATAAGGAAGAAAATAGATTTATGGATGGAATCAAATATGCAGTATTTACAGACAAAAGTATTCGGTTATTAAGGAAAAATCAACATACTTCTAATGTCGAATCAGGATCAACTAGGACAAAAATAAAGCATTGGGTGGAACTCTTCTTTGGTGTCAAGGTAATAGTTATGAATAGTCATCGACTCCCTAAAAAGGGTAGAAGAATGGGACCTATTATGGGACATACAATCCATTATAGACATATGATCATTATGCTTCAATTGGGTCATTCTATTCTACCTCTTAGAAAGAAAATAACTTAAATCAAAATACTTAATGGCATGGCGATGCATTTATACAAAACTTCTACCCCAAGCACACGCAATAAACCCGTAGACAGTCAAGTGAAATCCAATCTGCAAAATAATTTGATTTATGGACAGCATCATTGTGGTAAAGGTCGTAATGCCAAAGGAATCATTACCGCAAGGCATAAGGGGGAGGTCATAAGTGCCTCTACCGTAAAATCAATTTTCGACAAAATAAAAAAGACATATGTGGTAGAATTGTAACCATAGAATACAACCCTAATCGAAATGCGTACATTTGTCTCATACACTATGGGGATGATGAGAAGAGATATATTTTACATCTTAGAGGGGCTATAATTGGAGATCCTATTGTTTTTAGTGCAGAAGTTCCTATAAAAATGGGAAATGTCCTACCTTTGAGTGTGATTTGAACTATTGATTTACGTAATTGGAAGTAACCAATTAGGTTTACGACGAAACCTAGAAATTGATCACTCATCCAATTTGAGTACCTCTACTAGATAAACCTCAATAAAAAATTGAAGAGTAACGACAGTAAGTGATTGAGTTCAATAATTTCTCATATAAAATTATTGACTCTAGAGATATAGTAATATGGAAAAGACAAAATTGTTTCAAGCACTAACAGAACCAAAAGCGCCCTTTGTTTCAAAGAGAGGAAGACAGGTTATTCAGATTTCATTTGATGGTCAGAGGCGAATTGAAAGCTAAGCAATGGTAATTCTAAAGATTCCCGAGAACAAAAATAGAGATGTTTCCCACGTTACCCATAATATGTGGAAGTATCTACGTAATTTCATAAAGTCGTTTGGTCTAAATGCTACATGAAGAACATAAGCCAAATGACGGAACAGGAAGACCTAGAATGTAAAAGATCATAATAGGAGTTATTCGGCAGATTTAGATTCCTATATATCTGCTAGTGTGGTACTTCATTGTACAATATATATAAGATCCATCTGTATAGATATCATCATCTATATCCAAAAAGCCATATGCTTTGGAAGAAGCTTGTATAGTTTGGGAAGGGGTTTTGATTGATCAAAAAGAAGAATCCATTTCAATCGATATGCCCTTAGGCATGGCCATACATAACATAGAAATCACACTTGGAAAAGGTGGACAATAGCTAGAGCAGTGGGTGCTATAGCGAAACTAATTGCAAAAGAAGGGAAATTGGCCACATTAAAATTACCTTTTGGAAAGGTCCGTTTGATATCCAAAAACTGCTCAGCAACAGTCGGACAAGTTAGGGAATGTTGGGTTGAACCAGAGAAGTTTGGGTAAAGCCGGATCTGAATGTTGGCTAGGTAAGCGTCCTGTGGTAAGAGGAGTAGTTATGAACCTTATAAACTATCCCCATGGAGGTGGTGAAAGGAGGGCTCCAATTGGCAAAAGAACCCGCAACTCCTTGGGGTTATCCTCACTTGGAGGAAGAAGTAGAAAAAGAAATAAATATAGTGAAAATTTAATTCTTCGTCAACGTAGTAAAGATGAAAGAAAATAGAATTTCTTTCTTCATCTTTAAAAAAAAATAAGAGTTAATTAACTGTGACACGTTCACTAAAAAAAATCCTTTTGTAGCAAATCATTTATTAAGAAAAATTGATAAGCTTAATGCAAAAGCGAAAATATTAGTTATTATAATTAGTTAATAGTTATTATGGGCGAACAACGGGAATGGAACCCGCGCATGGTGGATTCATAATCCACTGCCTTGATCCACTTGGCTACATCTGCCCCTACAACTTTACCACTGCTCTTTTTTATTTAGAAAATTACTTTACAAAACAAATGAAATGAAAATTGAAAAAAACTGTAATTTTTATACAAGAACAGGGAAACAATTTTAACTTTTTTTTTAATTTATGTTAAATAATAACTTCATAAGAAATTAGTAAAAACTTTTTTCTAAAAAAAATAGCAGATAATGAAAGTATACTAAAACAAAACTCATAAATTTTTTCTTATTTTATTTTTTCTTATTTAATGTTTAATGTTGAAGTCAAAAAAACTTTATATTATATAAAAAAACTACTAAATAACTAAATAAAGGAGCAGTACCAACCTTCTTGATAAAAGAAGAAATTGATTATTGCTCTTTTATTTTTAAAAACAGGTCTATAGTAAGACTAAACCGAAGTCTTATCCATTTGTAGATGGAGTTTCAATAGCAGCTAGGTCTAGAGGGAAGTTATGAGCATTATATTCATGCATAACTTCCATACCAAGGTTAGCATGATTAATAATATTAGCCCAAGTATCAATTACATGACCTTGACAATTAACTACAAATTAGTTGAATTTGAAACCATTTAGATTGAAAACCATAATGTTAATACCTAAAGTAGTAAACCAGATACCTAATACAGGCCAAGCCACTAAGAATAAATGTAAAGAACGAGAGTTGTTGAAACTAGCATATTGGAAGATCAATCAGCCAAAATAAGCATGAGCAGCTATGATATTATAAGTTTTTTCCTCTTGATCGAATCAATAACTTTCATTAGCAGATTCATTTTATGTGGTTTCCCTAATCAAACTAAAAGTTACCAAGGAACCATGCATAGCACTGAATAGGGAGCCACCAAATACACTAACTACGCCTAACATGTGAAATGGGTGCATAAGAATGTTGTGCTCAACATGGAATACAATCATAAAGTTGAAAATACTAGAGATTCCTAGAGGCATTCCATCGGAAAAGTTTCCTTGACCAATTGGATAGATCAAGAAAAGTATGGTAGCAGCTGTAACAGGAATTGAATATGCAACAGCAATCCAAGGTTGCATACCCAGACAGAAACTAAGTTCCCACTCACGCCCCATGTAACAAGCTACACCAAGTGAGAAGTGTAAAAATATTAGCTCATAAGGACCACCATTATATAACCATTCATCAATGGATGCGGCTTCCCAGATCGGGTAAAAGTGCAAACCTATAGCTACAGAAGTAAGAATAATGGCGCCAGAAATAATATTGTTTTCATAAAGCAAAGATCCAAAAATAGGTTCGTGAATACCATCAATATAAATAAGAGGAGCTACAATGAATGCGATAATAAATACTGAAGTTGCGATCAATAAGGTAGGGATCATAAAAACACCAAACCATCCAATGTAAGAAGGTTTTCAGTGCTGGTTATCTAGTTACAAAAGCGACTCCATAGGCTTTCGCTTTCGCATCTCTATTGCAGTCATGGTAAAATCTTGGTTTATCTAATCATTAGGGACTCCGAAGCACACAAATTCTCTAGAAATAGAAACAAGAGAGCTTGTTATTCAACATTATAACATGACTTATATATCCATGTCAACCAATGTCAAATATATATCTTTGATCATATCTATCTAGATTCATCAGAATCTTTTTTGAATGAATGAAGTTAGTTACAAAACAAAAGTGGAATGCAGATTTATATCCATCTATTTTATATATGAATATCATTTTGATAAGATAATAATCATGTAATGGGTTACCTAGGATTCGAACTTGGAACTAGTCGGATGGAGTAGGTAAGTTATTTGTTAAAATGAAACAAAATAGGTATAGGTTAAGGTAACAAAATCCCTCCCCAAATCGTGCTTGCATTTTTCATTGCACACGGCTTTCTCTATGTATACATAGAAAACTCAGTTTCTTCCCTAAACCAAATTCGAATTGAATACTCAGTTAGTAAACCTTATTCTTCTTTTCTTTTTCTTATTGTATGAACATTTAATAATAATAATAGAAATGAATGCATTTTTTTGTTATCTCTTCATCATTTATGAAAAATTTCCATTTTACACTACACGGTCCCATAACTAAATCATTCATGATTGACCAAATCATTGATACAAATAATATCCAAATACGCCCTCTAGATAACTTTCATGAAGTAAAATAAGCTCTTGGAAAGATAAAAGAAAGAACTTGTTCTTCCTCCATAAAGGATTCTTCCAAAATGTTCGAACCTAACCTTTTCAAAAAAACGCATATAGTGCTTTTGTGTTTACGAGTCAAAGTTTCAACATAAGAAAGTTGAAGTATATATTTTATTCAACACAAATTCCTTTTTTTTTCTTTGGAGGATCCATTGTGATAATGAGAAAGATTTTTGCATATATGCACAAATCGATCAATAATATCAGAATCTGATGAATCAGCCTAGGTCGGCTTACTAATGGGATGCCCTAATGTATTAAAAATTCTCACTTTAGCCAATGATCCAATCATAGGAATAATTGAAATTTTTGTATCAAACTTCTTTATAGTATTATCTATTATAAATGAGTTTTCTAGCTTTTGGCTCCATACCACCAACGGGTCAAATCACAAACTTGAAAAATAGTCTAGAAAGTCTAAATAATCTTTGGATAATTGGTTTATATGGACTCTTCATGATTGAGACGACACGTAAAAATGACATTGCCATAAATTAACAAAGTAATATTTCCATTTATTCACCAGAAGAGGCGTATCTTTTGAAGCCAAAATGGATTTTCCTTAATATCTAACATAACGCATGAAAGAATCCTTGAACAAGCATGAGATGTCTTGAAAACCATTAACAAAAGTTTTTATAAGATGTGTTTTTATAAGATGTTCTATTTTTTCATAGAAAAAAATTCACTCAAGAAGGACTCCAGAAGATGTTGATTGTAAATGAGAAGATTAGTTGCGGTGAAAAAATAAGATGGATTCATATTCACATACATAAGAATTACATAAGAATAAGAAAAACCTTAGATTAAAAAAAGATTTCTTTGGAGTAATAAGACTCTTTCAATTGCAAGATTTGTAGAGATAGAACCGTAATAAATGCAAAAAAGAGGCATCTTTTACCTAGAAATGAAGGGGTTGAACCAAGATTTCTACATGGATGGGATAAGGTATTAGTATATCTAACACATAAATTAAATGTGAAAATTTGTCCTCTGAAAAGGGAAATATTGAATGAATTGATTGATTATTATGAGATTTTACTGGTTCTTTTCCTTCTAAGGCAGATACTAATCTTAGGAAAAATGGAATTTTCACAATCACTGCAAATACGCTGATATCATTTGATAATAGAAATTATTGTTCAAACTAAAAAATAGATTTTGGTTAGAATCATTAACGGAAATAATCAAATGATTCTATTGATACATTCAAAAAATTAAACATTTCATAATTATTGAACTAGATTTATTGTCGTAACTCAAATTTTTCAACAAAATAGATCTATTTATATTTAAACTATGATCATGAGCAAGTGCATAAATATACTCCCGAAAAATAAGTGGGTATAGGAAGTCATGTTGTTGAGATCTGTCTAGCTCTAAATATACTTGAAATTCCTCCATTTCAATTGAAATTCGATTTGAACAGGTGTTTATTGGGTTATCAAATGATATATAGTGCGATAGAGTCGAAACAAGATATTATAGTAAGAAAAGAATAGAAACCTCAAAAATAAGTAAACTCATTAACAGATTCTCTACCCTCTTTTTTCCATCTAATTGATTTATGTTGCTTATAGGGAAGGTGATTAGAAATCTTTTATTTTTTCAACCCAATCGCTCTTTTGATTTTGGAAATATATATTTTTTCTTTATCAGTATACTGCTTCTTCTACACATTCATCGACAACAAATAATAGGGAAAAACTAACACTTAGGACTCATTAAAAAAATTGATAATCCACTCATGAGAAATGTCCTTCCTGCATTAGGCGGTAACATATTTTTAACATTTAATTAGATCAAGTATCATTCAAATTATGAACAGAAGCTCATTGCTTTTTGTTTCTCTCTAATTGGGGTCATATATTTATCTACTCGACCTAACTTTGAATTCAATTCATTTTGTTCCGCACCGAGAATTCAAACACGGCTTTGTATCGATCTAAAAATTAAGAAATATGTTATCCAAATTCTCGATTGATATGACATGCTGTTTTTTTCCATTCATTCCTTTAAGGATCAGTGGTGGTCTTACAAACTTTACCATTGGTATGGATGAATCCTTTTCTTCATGCAAATGTGTAAAAGATACTAGTTGCACTTAAAAGCCAAGTACTCTACCGTTGAGTTAGCAACCCGAAAAAAATAATTAGAATGTGTAGATACAATTGGAATACAAAAAAAAAAAGATTCAATTTCACGACATAATCAAAACCAAAACATTAAACTAGCAAGAAATCTAAAAAATTTAAACAAAATTTTTTTAATTGATTATGACCATAAAAATAAATGAAGTAAATAGTAAATAAAAATAGAATAAATTCTCAGATAAATACATAGATAAAGCAATAAAAATTTATAGACTGCCTTTTTTTCTTATGTTATTTATCCATTTTTTCCCAATCAATAAACAAAAAGACTTCTTATATCACACCAAAACAATTTCTTGGATCACAAAAAAACAAAGAACTTATGATTCCAATGAAGTAAAGTAAAAAACCAACCTATGGATTGGGGATAAATATATCTATTTCTTTATGATCGCATTATATTTGTTCGATATACTCTTGTCAATATGATTGTGAATATGGAATATGAAAAAGCAAATATAAAAAAAAAAAAGAAATACAAAATATATAATAAAAAAAACACAAGCTTAATCCTTTGTTTCCTTAGTTGTTAATAGATTTATAATGAAAGAAAATCACCCTAGTGAGGGTAATGTAAAAAAAAAAAGATATTTTTTTAACCAATTTCTTCATTTATTTTTTTATGTATTTTATACCAATAAAATTATATCAATAAAATTTTCTCATTATAGAACACGATATTCTTTAGTAAGAATACTAAATTAGGTAAAATAAATAGGTGTAAATAAAGGAAAAGAGGGGAAAGAGCAGAGAATTTTTTATACAAATCTATATATGAGTCATCCATACCCTCTTTTTTTGTATTCTATTATTTTAGTTTCATTTGATTAACACTAAGTTCCATAAAAACCCATGGCTTCTTTGAAATATTATGAACAATTCCTACAAGTTGAGCACCTTTTTTAAGGAAATATAAAATAGCAGGAACATTTAAATACGTTTCATTATTTATCAGATCATAAAAACCCACTTTCTAAAGATCCCTTCCTTCTTTTCGGGATCAAACATCAATTGCAAAGATTCGATAAATGGCTCATTGGGATAGATGTAGATGAATACTACCCCCTAGAAACATATAGAGGGTTTCTCCTCATACGGCTCGAGAAAAAAATGATTATTATTAGAAATGATTTTTTGTCTATGTATAAAATTAGAATGTCAAACAGATTCATAAAAGACCAAATCAATTAGGCATTTAAGTCATAAATCCTTTTTTCTTATTTTCTTTTTAGAAAAAGAAAAAGAAAGCATTCATACTCTTATAACTCAAGTTGGATAACTCTCAAATAGGTCAATAGAAAACCCTTAGTCATTTCATTTATTGAGTAGTCCCTAAGCCCTTTTTTTTGTCTCTTTTAGAATCGATTCTGATTCTTCGTTGCGATCTAATTGTTGAGACAATTTAAAACAAAATGGTATTCCCTTGTTCCAGGATCCTTTATCCTTGCTTTAAATCATTGAGTTTAGACATTACTTCGGTGATTTTTAATCATTTTAAAAATGGCAGCAACAAGCCTTTTTTTTGTTTATGATTTCTTTCTATCAAAAAATCATACGAACGCTTGATTCATGCATCATACACTTTAGATCGAAAGAGTTTTGGCAATTTCAACAAATTTTCTTTATGGATTTGAAAAATTGCTTGAAATGGATCCCTTCATGAAAAAAATATACTTATGAAGTTGGAACAACTTATTGATTGGCACTGACCCTATATCTTTACCCCTTGAGAAAGGAGTAAATACTTTCTCCTCGAGCTCTATCCGTACTATTTTTTATATTGGAACCTAAGAAAAATCAGGGATCTAGTAAAACATAATAAAGAATGTCAAGCCAAGAGCACCTTTATTCTTGTATAAAGTAAAGTGGTGGATGTAAAAATCCACAGTAGATCATGTCCTTCAATTCAAGTCGCACGTTGCTTTCTACCACATCATTTCAAACAAAGTTTTACCATAACATTCCTCCAGTTTGGAATTAGTATGTAATTGATTCAATTATGCAATCATGAATAGTCATTGTTTGATCGGTACATAGTAATTTATACTTTTTCCCTCTCTTTGTATATGAAATATAAACAGGATGGAGAATTTATGAAGAAAAAGTCTTAGTAAGAATTCAAATAAATTCCATATTTTATTGTATAAATGCAATGCCTATGTCATTTTATGAATGAAAAATACATATTTATATCAATAAATATATTTAATTATTTATTTAATAATATATTATTTTTTAATTCCAACTCTTATAACGTATGTTTCGACTTTAATCGGATCACAAGTAGAGGTTATTTGAACTTGATTCTAGTGGTAAAAAAAAAAAATCTTTCTTCTCCCTGAATTTTGAAAAATTAGAAATAAGAATCACATCTTCTCCAATATTTTTCTCTTAAACAGAAGGTCATTTAAAAAGAATAATATTTATTCTATGCTCTAGGATGGAAGGATTCGAACCTCCGAATAGTGGGACCAAAACCCATTGCCTTACCGCTTGGCTACGCCCCAATTAGATTTTTATTCAACACTAATAAAAACTAATATTGTTAGTGGTTGTTCGTCAATTCCAGCCTAAATATCTATGAAATAGATTAGATTGTGTTAGGATTTTGACACATGTAGATATAAAATGAAATCGAATTTATTGATCATTACGCATAATTCAATTAAGATATTGAATGAAAGTATAATTTACTTCATTCTCTTGTGAGAATGGAAGGATTTTTTATTAGGGGAGTTCAAATAAGTATTTTTACTCTATCTTAGTTTCTTTTCTTCGTTTGGACATTATATGAATAACATATTAATAACTCAATCAAAATCAAATTATCTACAAGAACAAATATTTGTTATGCTTAATATATTTAAATTGATTTGTATCTATTTTAATTCTGCCCTTTTTTCAAGTAGTTTTTTATTTGCCAAATTGCCCAAGGCCTACGCTTTTTTGAATCCAATCGTAGATGTTATGCCAGTAATACCTGTTCTCTTTTTTCTCTTAGCCTTTGTTTGGCAAGCTGCTGTAAGTTTTTGATGAGATCCTTAATACTATCCTAGAAAAATTTATGATTTATTCGAGAAAAAAATTTAAACAATTGAGAAGATCAAATAAGTATTACAGTATGAATGAACCCCCAATTCAAATATTGAGATTTTTAGGGAGATAGGATAAATTTGGATCATTCTATTTTCTCATTTTGATCCCCTTTTTTCACTGAAAAAACCTATTAGAGTCCACCACAACACAATACCTAATTGTTTGTATGAAAAAAAATTATAATAAGAAAGACTCAGCCATTATCTTCTTACAAATGAATTCTCAAAAAATCAAATGTTTTCTATTTGATTTAATTTATAGAAATTATCAAAATCGTTTCATTTCTTGGTGTTAAAATAAATAGGATATGTGATATAAAAATAGAGAATCTATTATTTTTTTCCCCAAATAAAGATAAGATCTTGAAGATTGTGCAACACTTACTCTCAAACTCTTTGTTTACATTGTAGTGATATTCTTTGTTTCTCTCTTCATCTTCAGATTCCTATTTAATGATCTAGGACATAATCTCGGATGTGAAGAATAAAAAAATAAGGGTTTTCTTACTTGATTTTTATAAATGTTATAATGTTATTAGGATTTTATCTATTCCAATTCCACATCATCAAAAAAGAAATGGAAAGAGAGGGATTTGAACCCTCGGTATGAATAACTCGTACAACAGATTAGCAATCCGATGCTTTAGTCCACTCAGCAATTTCTTCTAATTAAAAAAGGATAATTACTATCTTACATTACCTAAAAAGTAATGCTTAAAAAAAGCCCTTCTTTACTTTTTTGATACTTTACTTTTTTTTGTATAGATTATTAATTATATACAATACAACTTTTATTTATATATATAACTCTTGTCAGAAATTCCGTTTAGATAAGAAAAAGGCTCGAAAGAGATATTTTAAATCAAAATATAAAAAAAAAAGAATATCTCTCTGATTTTGTCTCGTCCAAAAGGGTCTTTTTTTATTTCCATAACTTGGCCTGGTCAGTACCCAGCTAGACTTTTTTTTTTGTACAACAAATCAAATCATACCACTAAATTATAGCTAAAATGATTCATTTGTTTTGATTTGAAATTAAAAAAAAATGTGTTTGTGATAAAGAATCAAAGTGTCATTTTTTTTATTTATGTTTATTAAAATAAAAAAATATTAATTATAATATATTAATGATATAATATACAAGAAAAAGACATCAAAAAATTTAAGGACCCCCTTTTACATTTTATCTAATAAAAAACTTTTATTTTTTTATTAATCGATCAAACTCGAAGAAAGAGTACACCTAATTTAAATTTTCAAATTCGAATAAGACTAGTAGTTTAGTTAATCAATACACGATTTTGTAAAAAAGAATAAATTATAATATTCTTTTTTACAAGCATAAGTGTCATTTATTGTGATGGAAGACAATCAATTATGTTACACAATGAACTAGTTAAGGATAAGAAACTAAAATAACTAGTTTCTTTATTGGATAAAGCTTTGGTTCATTCTATAATTATGATTCATTTCAAGTACTTTTTTGTTTGTAGTGTAAATCTATAGTCTATTTTTGATATATATATATATATATATATATAAATTATTGGATTGTAATAATAATTGAATGTTTCTATATTTTCATAAAGATCTTGCTCAATAAACTTAGTAAAAAAAGTAATAATTTTTTTTATTTTTTTCAATAGTAACTTAGTCATATCATTTAACCACTTTTAATTTCTTGATTTTGAAGTATTTGATTAAGACTAATTTCGAATAGAAAAAATTTCCATTTAAGTTTGAAATATCTTAATTTTTTTATTTTTTCCTTCGAGATAAGAACTGGTGAATCAAAAATAATTAATAATTAATTAAGAATAAAATAAAAATTTTTTTAATGGAACACACATATCAATATTTATGGATCATACCTTTCATTCCACTTCCAGTTTCTACTTTACTAAGAATAGAACTTCTACTTTTTTCGACGACAATAAAGAATCTTCGCCGTATGTGGTCTTTTTTTAGCATTTTATTGTTAAGTATAGTTATGATTTTTTCAATCAATCTAGCTATTCGACAAATAACTCCAAGTTCCACCTATCAATATGTATGGTCTTGGACCATAAATAATGAATTCTCTTTCGAGTTCGGCCACTTTATTGATCCATTTACTTATATTATGTCAATATTAATCACTACTGTTGGAATTTTTGTTCTTATTTATAATGACAATTATATGTCCCATGATCAAGGGTATTTGATATTTTTTGCTTATATGAGGTTTTTCAATACTTCAATGTTGGGATTAGCTACTAGTTCTAATTTGATACAAGTTTACATTTTTTGGGAATTAGTTGGAATGTGTTCTTATTTATTAATAGGTTTTTGGTTCATACAACTTGTTGCAATGAATGCTTGTCAAAAAGCCTTTGAAACTAATCGTGTAGGGGGTTTTGGTTTATTATTAGGAATCTTAGGCTTTATTAGATATCGGATAGTTTTGAATTTCAGGATTTGTTCAAAATATTCAATAACTTGATTTATAATAATAAAGTTAATTTTTTATTCCTTACTTTGTGTGCTTTTCTATTATTTGCAAGCCCAATTGCTAAATCTGCGCATTTCCCCTTCATGTATGGTTACTTGATGCCATGGTAGGTCCTACTCCTATTTCGGCTCTTATACATGCGGCTACTATGGTAGCAATGGGAATTTTTCTTATAGCTCGGCTTTTTCCTCTTTTTATAGTCATACCTTACATAATGTATTTAATTTCCTTGATAGGTACAATAACAATACTATTAGGAGCTACTTTAGCCCTTGCTCAAAAAGATATTAAGAAAAGCTTAGCCTATTCTACAATATCTCAATTGGGTTATATGATGTTAGCTCTAGGTATAGGGTCTTATCGAGCCACTTTATTTCATTTGATTACTCATGCTTATTCAAAAGCATTATTGTTTTTAGGATCTAGATCAATTATTCATTTAATGGAAGCTACTGTTGGATATTCTCTAGTTAAAAGCCAAAATATCATTCTTATAGGTGGTTTAAGAAAGCATGTGCCAATTACAAAAACTGCTTTTTTATTAGGTGTGCTTTCTCTTTATGGTATTCCCCCCTTGCTTGTTTTTGGTCCAAAAATGAAATTATTAATGATAGTTAGTTGTATTCACTGATTTTTGTAGTAATGGCTTGTTTTACTGCCGGATTAACTACATTTTATATGTTCTGGATATACTTATTTACTTTTGAAGGATATTTGAACATTCATTTTCAAAATTACAGTGGAAAAAATGTAGCTCTTTCTATTTAATATCTCTATGAAGTAAAAAAGAACCAAAGAAAATTAAAAAAAATTTCATTTAGTACCTTTATTAACAATAAATAATAGGAAAAGAGCTTTTTTTTTTGGAAAAAGGCATATATAATTGTTAGTAATGTAAGAAATAGAACTTTTATTAATATTGCTCATTGTGGCATTAAGACGACTTTGTCTTATCTCTATGAATCGAATAATACTATCCTATTTCCTATGCTTGTATTGGTTATATTTACTTTGTTTGTTGGAGCCACAAGAATTCCTTTTACTCAAGAAGGAATAGATTTTGATATATTATCAAAATTATTAACTCCATCTATGAACCTTTTACATCAAAATTCAAAAAACAAAATTGATTAGTATGAATTTTTGACAAGTGTAACCTTTTCAGTCAGTATAGCTTATTTCGAAATATTTATAGCATCTTTTTTATATAAGCCTTTTTATTCATCTTTGTAGAATTTAAACATACTTAAATTATTTTTGAAAAAAGGTCTTAAGAGAATTTTGTGGGATAAAATAAAAAATTAGATATATGATTGGTCATATAATCGTGCTTACATAGATACTTTTTATGCAATATCTTTAACTGATGGTGTAAAAAGATTAGCGAAACTAACTCTTTTTTTTTTTTTTTATAGAAGAGTAATTGATGGAATTCTGAATGGGATAGGTATTATGAGTTTCTTTATAGGAGAAAGCATAAAGCATAAAATATGTGGGGGGAGTCGCATCTCTTCTTATCTCTTATTATATTTGTCCTATTTACTTATTTTTTATTAATTAACTACTTTTAATTTTTAAATTTATATTTTTGAATTTCTTCTATTCTAAGAAGAATCTTTAAGTTTTATTTTGTTCAACAATCTATATAAAAAAGTGACACTTCATTTCTTACAGCATTTTCAAATCGATTATTTTTTATATATCAAAATGGCTTATTCCATTGGTTAGAATCGAAAAGTAGATTCACAAAAGGTTTTTCAAATATATATTTATCTTTTTTTTAAATATTTCTAAATTCAAATTTTCTTGATTCCCATCTAGATTTTCATAAACTAGGCGTTTTTTATATTCATAACATGCCCTTTATATGTTTATTAATTAAAATTCATCATCCTCATATTTTTTTTCCTTTGCCATTCACTTTGATCTCTTCCATTTCATCGATTTTGTTCGGATCCTCCCTTTCTTTCAAAAAAAGAGAAGGAAAAGGATCTTCTTCGGCAGATACCTCTTGGTCTTGTTTAGTCCCCCCTTTTCTTCCGTTTTCGAGGTTCTTTTAGTTTCTTAGTAAAAATGGGTGACGGTATTCTGCCTAAATAGTAGGCACAAGTAATAAATAAAAGAACACTATAGATTTGGGCCATAGAATTTCTCAATTCTGACACAAGGTACTTATACTTATTAGATCGAATAAGTACATTAGACCTAATAGAATTATTTAGCTATATCCAGACTAATACCAATCTAACCCATTTCATGAATAAAATGTGACCAGTTGACCAACCAACAAAACTACTTGTTACAAAGAACGTCTTGTTGTTGCATTGAAACATATAAATGTTGACTAATCTGGCTAACATTGAACTTGGTAAAATGAAATGTTGAATAATTGAAAAATGAGATTATTCAGGAATACACATTAAATGCGAAGATTACACATTGAATTTCTGGTAGTAAATCCATAACCAAAAAAGTGTTTGTGGTTGTTCCAGAAGAAATGAAACAAAAGATATGGTAGAGCTAGGATAGTTATTGTATAAGGACTACCAAATGCTAAATGCAAAGGCACATAATAGATTGATTTGAACATCATGAGCTATCCCACAATAAAACCAGTTGTTGTTGTAGCTTCTTCTTTGTTCTTTCTTCCCCTTCTTCCATAACCCCAGCTCGAAGAAGGAAGAGATAGGAGGGCCCTATGGAAAATGTGGTCAAAAATCCATAATAGAGTCTGACCACAAGGACCAAATTGATTATCGTCATGCATAAGGATACTAGATTGCCTAGTATAAAAGATTTCAAAATCATCATAAACCTCTTTTTTTTTCTTTTATATTTCAATTTTTGGATTATTATATGATGATTTTGAAACTTTTCATATATAGAAATAGAAAAAGATAGACTAGAAACGACATCTCTTATGTCAATGACACCAAAGGGATATTAAATGAACGGAATTGGGACATGGATAGAATATAATGAAATAGAGCCACTTTAAGGTTCCCTATGAAATGAGGCATGGAACGAAGCCACCATGAAGAAGTTTTGGGAGTTACGAAAGAAACTTCAAGTTCATATTGGTCATGGGTTGAGAACGAGAATTAAACTCTATGAGATCTAATCTCCCGTTGTTCCTCAGTAGCTCAGTGGTAGAGTGGTCGACTATTAATTGACTGGTCATAGGTTCGAATCCTACTTGGGGAGAGTTGATTCATTCCAAATTAAAGAATTCAGAATGTCAAAATGAAAGGGTTCACTTTGACCATTAAGAGTAGGTAACTCGTTCCTTATTTATATTGCATTCTATCTTGTCATATCATATTCTGTTTTGCGATATTTGAGAATCACCATCAATACCTCGGTGTAGGTCTGGAATAATCGTTTATTCCATAGTCTTAGGGTTATTTACAACTAGCCAATTAACAATTATCAGATGTACTAGTACTAACAAGTGCATTAAAGATGCAATCATCGATTCTCTCGAGAGGTCACAATTACCGCGAGCAAACATATTAATTTATTAACGAGGAATGTATTTTTGCTATGTTACTAATACTTGTACTTCCTCTGCTATTCCCTGTCTGGGGAAAAATTATAGGGCATAAAAAAAATATATGTTGATTCAGGCTCGGAATACTAATACTATATGGTAAAAAACCATTTTCGATAAATTTTACATCTAAATAAAAAGTAAGATGACTCCATTTCGACAAAAGATTCACCCCCCAAGTTCCATAGCTTTGAGTTCGCTATCTCGATCATGATTTTCTACCCCCAGAGGGAAAGGTTCTTCCTTTTTACGTTGATTGTGGGCGAGGAGGGATTCGAACCCTCGACACTGTGGTTTGTAGCCATGTGCTCTAATCCTCTGAGCTATAGGGCCCACCCCATCTCCACTAGATTTGTTCCCAAGAGTACCCTAAAAAAAAAAAAGAACCTTTCCTCTCCCTAGCCATATCATTTTGGGTTAAGAAGATGTGAAAGTACCTTTCTTTTTATAAGAATGGTGCATTCCGAGGTGTGAAGTGGGAGGGAAGGGATTTCAAATTGGGGTTTTGGTTTTGAATAAGACAACCTTTTCATTTTTCATTTTTTTTCTTTTTTCATATTGAAAAAGTAATAAGAATGAGAGGCGTTAAGCTTTTTATCATCTTGGCGTCAAGATATTTTTTCGCAGGACCTCCCTTACAATGTTGTCATCGTAGTAGAATTTAACCACCAAGTTTGGGATGGATTGGTGTTGTTTCTCTACGCCTAGGATACCAAAATATTGAACCATGAACAAAGAAAGGTATGCGAGAAAAATATATTGGCTAGTGATTGTGAGGCTCTAATTCTTTACTAGAGGGGACACCAAAGGCCTCTACCCTTCCATCCCTTGGATAGATAGAGAGAGAGGGCAGAGCTTTTGGTTTTTTCATGTTGTTAAAGAGTTGAATAATGATTTTTTTTGTGTTTTCAAAGAGTTGAAGAATGAAAATAAATGGCGAATGCCTGATCGAATTGATTGGGTCATGTAGGAACAAGGTTCAAGTCTACCGATCTGTTAGGATGCCTCAGCTGCATACATCACTGCACTTCCACTTAACACCTATTGTAATGATAGATGGTTCGTCTTGCCGTGACTTTCTCTTGAATTCTCTAAACTTTTGTCACTTCATCCCCGCAAGGGTAGAGAACCCGTTGCTGTCTCGGCTGTGCTACTGGAGGCTTTGCTTTAGGGAAGTCAGAATAGGAGAGCACTTACCTTGGGGTAGGCTTAGCACTTAGATGCTTTCAGCAGTTATCCACTCCGTACTTGGCTACCCAGCATTTACCGTGAGCATGATAATTGGTACACCAAAGGTTCGTCCTTCCCTGTCCTCTCGTATAGGGAAAGGTCCTCTCAATTCTCTAACACCCACATAAGATATGGATCAAACTATCTCATGACGTTATAAACCCAGCTCATGTACCGCTTTAATAGGCGAACAACCCAACCCTTAGAACATACTACAGCCCTAGGTGGTAAAGAGCCGACATTAAGGTGCCAAACCTTGTCGTCGATGTGAGCTCTTGGGGAAGATCAAATTATTATCCCTAGAGTAACTTTTATTCGTTGAGCGACGACCCTTCCCCTCGTCACCGTCGGATCACTAAGGTCGACTTTCGTCCCTACTCGACAGGTAAGTCTTGTAGTCAAGCTCGCTTCTAACTTTGCTCTCGATGGCTAATCTTTATCTGGCTTGAGGAAACAGTTGCACTCCTTCATTACCTTTTGGAAGGCCTACACCCCGTAAAAACTATCTACCTGAGACTGTCCTTTAGCCCGTAGATCCTGACACAAGGTTAGAATTCTAGCTCTTCAAGAGTGGTATCTCACTGATGGCTTGGGCCCCTTTGGAAGGAGGCCGTCTTTGCCTTCCACCTAAGTTGCACAGGAAAAGCCCAAAGCCAATCCCAAGGAATGGTGAAGCTTCATAGAGTCTTTTTGTCCAAGCGCAGGTAGTCCGCATCTTCACAGACATGTCTATTTCACTAAGCTTCTCTCCGAGGCGGTGTCCAGATCATTAAGCCTTTCATGTGGGTTGAAACTCACCCAATAAGGAATTTTCTTACCTTAGAACGGTTATAGTTATGACCATCGTTCATTGAAACTTTAGTCATCGGCTCCCCTGTCATCAGGTCACTAACATCCTTGACCTTTCAGCACTAGGCAAGCATTAACCCCATACATGGTCTTATGACTTTGTGAAGACCTATGTTTTTGGTAAATAGTGGCTCGAGCTTGGGTCACTACGACCCTTTTTATGAGGAGGCACCCCTTCTTCCAAAGTTACGGGGCTATTTTATCGAGTTCCGTAGAAAGAATTGTCTCGCGCCCCTAGGTGTTCTCTACCTACCTACCTGCGTCGATTTTGGGTATAGGTACCCCTTTTGTTGAAGGTCGTTCAAGCTTTTCCTGGGAGTATAGCATGAGTTACTTTAGTGCTGCTAAGGCCTGGTACTTAAGCATTAGCTCAGGGCATTTTCTCTACCCCTTTTTACCGTAAAAAAGTAAGGGCACCTTACATCCTTGAACCGATAACCATCTTTCAGCTAACCTAGCCTCCTCCATCCCTTGGGACCAATAAGGGGTAGTATAGGAATATTCACTTGTTGTCCATTGACTATGCCTTTCAGCTTGATCTTAGGCCTTGACTCACCTTCCGTGGATGAACCTTATGAAGGAACCCTTGGGTTTTCGGGGCATTAGATTCTCACTAATGTTTGTGTTACTCAAGCCAACATTCTTGCTTCCACTTCGTCGACCCCTGCTCACGTTGGTGCTTTCATCTAAGATGAAATCCCCCCCTATTGATGCATTTTTGCATGCAACAGCTTCGGCAGATCGCTTAGCCTTGTTCATTTTTGGTGCAAGAGTGCTTCATCAATAAGCTATTATGCATTCTTTTAAGGGTGGCTACTTTAAGGCAAATCTCCTGGTTGTCTCTGCACCCTTACCTCCTTTATCACTGAGCGACCATTTAGGGGCCTTAACTGGTGATTCGGGCTGTTTCCTTCTCGATAATGAAGCTTATCCCCCATCGGCTCACTAGCCGACCTTGACCCCTATTATTTTGAGGTCATATCTAGTATTCAGAGTTTGCCTCGATTTGGTGTCATTCTCATGGCCCACACTAAAATAGTGCTTCACAATAGATGTCTAGTCAACTGTTGCACCTCAATGCATTTCGAAGAGAACCAATTAGCTCTAGGTTCGAGTGTATTTCACACCTAACCACAACTCATCCGTTGATTCTTCAACATCAGTCAGTTCGGACCTCTACTTCATTTCACCCAAGCTTTATCCTTGTCATGGATAGATCACCCAGGTTCGGGTCCGTAAGCAGTGATAATTGCCCTATGAAGACTTGCTTTCACTACGGCGCCGATGGGTTCCCTAAACCAAGCCACCGGCTCATTCTTCAATAGACATGCAATCAGAGCCTTGAGCTCCTCTTACTACTTAGGAGCTTATGGTTTCATGTTCTATTTCACTCCCTGATGAAGTAGAGTATTTATTTCACCCTTCCGTCACGATACTACTTCACCTTCAATCACCTAAGAGTATTTAGCCTTGCAAGGTGGTCCTTGTTGATTCACACGGGATTCCACGTGCCCCATGCTACTCGAGTCAGAGCATAAGCTAATGATGCTTTTGGCTACTAGTCTTTCACCATCTAGGGTGCAGCACTCCACTACTTTGTCTAGCACCACGACACTTTTATTGCTTTCCCACAACCCCCTTTTCACGATTTAGGCTGTTCTCATTTCACTCGTCGTTACTATGGGAATCGCTTTTGCTTTCTTTTCCTCTAGCTTTCAGTTCACCAGGTTGTCTTTTGCCTGCCTATGGATTGAGCAGTAGTTTGAAAGGTTGACCAATGCAAGAATCTCCCCGAAGCATTTTGTCGCTTACTATGCCTTTCCACATCTCTGGGTGCCTAGATATCCACCGTAAGCCTTTCCTTGTTTGATCCTCGCCCTTAAATTTAAGGCTATGCAACCGTAAGCCTTTCCTTATTTAAGCCTCGCTCTTAACTTTAAGGCTATGCCATCTTAAGGTACTGCTAAATAGAAGGATCTTATCTTATTAATGTCCACGAATGAGAAATCATAGATTAAACTGTCGAATTGAAAAAATTGGGTGTTATCATATAGTTTTGTATCGGCTAAGTTCATGAGTTAGAGATAAGTAGACTTGAACCGCTGGCATTCGCCACAGGGTAAACCACCGCTGATCAAGCCCCCAACTGATTCTACCATAGAGGCCAACGATAAACAATAACTCTCCCCTGAAGATAGCTTACAACTTTCATCGTACTGTGCTCTTCAAAGAGCAACTCTTCTCAAAATCTCAAAAGGTGCCGAGTTGGAATCCTATTCTAACTAAGGATTCTTATGGTTCCAGAGGATCCAGCTACAAAAGAACCAAGAACGAAGAGCTTTCCCCTATTTTTTACCCTGAATCTTTCGAATGTAGGTTTTAAGAATGAGTGATTGCCCTTTTCTGACCCTTACTGCCCAACCTGAAATCGAACAGCTAATGTAGTCCACTTATTGAATAGGTTTCTATGGTCGGTTTGTGACCTCTGGACATCGAAGGCGTCCTTGGGGTGATTTCATAATTCCTATGGGGTGGAGATGATGGGGTTGGTCTATGGATTTTCCTTCCTTTTATCACATTTTGCTCAAAAGATTAAAAGGGGATAGTGCATCAAGCTGTTTGCAAGGGCCAACTTGATCCTCTTCCCTAGGGATCCCAAATGAGGGAACCTTAGTAGAGCCATTAACTCCAACTACCGTCCATGTACGATCCATACTGGATCTGACCAACTAACCATCCTACCTCCTCTATGTTCTTGACAGCCCATTTTTGTCTCAGTAGAGTCTTTAAGTGGCATGTTTCAGTCTCTTCCCTATTACTTAGAAAAAGTGAGCCATCGGTTCAATCACAAGATATTATCATTACCGCATGAAACAATTAGACACCCAATCGGTAATCACAATGACCCAATTGCAAGAGCGAAGCTCTACCAACTAAGTTATATCCCCCCAAGCCAAGTGGAGCATGCATGAAGGAGTCTAATGCTTCTTTTACTCTTTTCCTTGGCGCAGCTGGGCCATCCTGGGCTTGAACCAAAGACCTCGCTTGTGAAGTAAATTATTGCACCTACGGTCTAACCAATTGGGATAGAATCAATAGATTCCTTTTCGGGAGCGATTCATCTTTACTGAATGCAGCATACAACTCTCCGTTGTACTATGCTCTCTAAGTGTGCTTGTTCCCCCCTCCTCTTTACCATGGCAAGTATTTGTGAAATAACTCCAATGAGAAGAAAAAAGAGGGTGTTAAAAGACCCTCTTGAGTTAACCCTAAAATCTTTAAGATCCTCTTTCAAACTTGCTCCCATTTTAAGTCAAGAGATAGATAAATAAACATGTCTCATTGCACTGATCGGGGGCATTCTTAGTGACTGAAGTGGTCGAAGACCAAGAAGTGAGTTATTTATCAGCCAAGCACTCTTTTTATGGCCAGATCCAATCTCTTGGTTCCTGCAAAAACGAAAAGGAATTTCATGTTCTTCCTTTCGGGAAGGGAGGAAGTGTAACAACCTATTGATTGGAGCTTTCTCTAAACCTTCGGGAAAAGCATGAAAAAAAAAAAGGCTTAAATAGTATGATCCCTCCGTCACCCCAGAATGAAAGGGGTGATCTTATATAGTTCTTGTTGTCTGAAGATGCGTTGTTAGGTGCTCCATTTTATTGTCCCATTGAGGCTGAACCTAAGGTTGTGCTCGAGAGATAGCTGTCCATACACTGGTAAAGGCTGTATGGATTATCGAGAAGAAAAGAGTCGTGGTGGTCTTCCTCGGACTGCCCGAATCCCACAAGTGAATAAAAAGTTAGATCTATATTGGTTCTCACTTGAATTGCCCTATCTATCCTCCTGAAGAGAAGTTTAGTTTCAGACCCCGATTCAAACAGGAGAAGTACGCCATGCTAATATGCCTTGGATGATCCACATCTTAAGGTTAGGCGCTGATGAGCACCTTGAACTATCCAAGTGGCTGAGAGCCCTCACAGCCCAGGCACAATGACGCAATTATCAAGGGCATGCTTTACCACTGAGCTAATAGCCCATTGTGTGGGCCTCTTGCTAGAGGCTCGTTATACCAAGCCAAAGGTGAGAGAAACCCCGTTCTTCTCTTTCCTTTTTAAACCCCCATGTCCCTCTCGTGTGGCAACATAAGGGTATAAAAAGGGATCCTATCAACTTGTTCTGACTTAGGATGATAAACTCATGGGCTTGGTCTTACTTCATTATCGAGAAAGAAAAAAGGCTTTTATCTCCAAGTTAACTTAGACGTAGCTCGCTTCTTCTCGAGTGTGAAGCAGTGTCAAACCAAAATACCCAACAAGCATTAGCTCTCCCTAAAAATGAGGTGATCCAGCCACACCTTCCAGTACAGCTACCTTGTTACTACTTCACTCAAGTTACTACCCTTGCCTTTAGCATCCCAGTCATTGCAGTTAAGGTAATGACTTCAGGCATGGCCAGCTCCCATAGTGTGACGAGTGGTGTGTACAAGGCCCGGGAACGAATTCACCATTGTATGGTTGACTAGTGATTACTAGCGATTTCGGCTTCATGCAAGTGAGTTATGGCCTGCATTTCGAACTGAGGATAGGTTTTCAGAGTTAGTTCACCCTAGCGGGATCACGACCCTTTGTCTCGGCCATTGTAGCATATGTGTTGCCCATGGCATAAGGGGCATGATGACTTAACATCATCTTCACCTTCCTCCAGCTTATCACTAGCAGTCTGCTCAGGGTTCCAAACTCAATAGTGGCAGCTAAACACAAGGTTTGTGCTCATTGCAGGACTTAACCCTACCTTATGGCAGAAGCTGACGACAGCAACGCAACACTTGTGTTCGCGTTCCCGAAAGCACCTCTCTCTTTCAAGAGGATTCACGGCATGTTAAGCCTTGGTAAGGTTCTTCACTTTTTATCGAATTAAAACACATGCTTCACCGTTTGTATGGGCCCTTATCAGTTCCTTTGAGTTTCATTCTTGCGAACGTACTCCCCAAGCGGGATAGTTAACGCATTAGCTACAACACTGCACGGGTCAATACGCACAGTGCCTAGTATCCATCATTTATGGCTAGGATTACTGAGGTATCTAATCCCATTTGCTCCCTAAGCTTGCATCTCTCAATGTCAGTGTCGGCCTAGTAGAGTGCTTTCGCCGTTGGCGTTCTTTTCGATCTCTACGCATTTCATCGCTCCACCGAAAATTCCTTCTACCCCTACCATACTCTAGCTTGGTAGTTTCCACTGACTATCCATGGTTGAGCCCTGGGATTTGACGACGAACTTAAAAAGCCACCTACAGACACTTTAGGCCCAATCATTCCAGATAAGGCTTACATCTTCTGTATTACTACGGTTACTGGTACAGAGTTAGCCGATGCTTATTCCCTAGATACCGTCATTACTTTTTCTCTGGGAAAAGAAGTTTAGTACCCGTGAGCCTTCTACCTCCATGTGGCATTGCTCCATTAGGCTTTCGTCGATTATGAAAAATTCCCCACTACTGCCTCCCGTAGGAGTCTGGGCTATATCTCATTCCCAGTGTGATTGATCATCCTTTCAGACCAGCTACTGATCATTGCCTTGGTAAGCTATTGCCTCACCAGCTAGCTAATCAGATGTGAGCCCCTCCTCGGGTGGATTTCTCCTTTTGCTCTTCAGCCTACGGGGTATTAGCAGTAGTTTCCAGTTGTTGTTCCCTTCCCAAGGGCAGGTTCTTACGCATTACTTACCCATCCGCCACTAGAAACACCACTTCCCATCTGACTTGCATGTGTTAAGTATGCTGCCAGCATTCATCCTAAGCTAGGATTGAACTCTCCATGAGATTCATAGTTGCATTACTTATAGCTTCCTTACTCATAGACAAAGCTAATTCAGAATTATCTTTCATTCCAAGGGATAACTTGTATCCATGCTCTTCATATTCGCCTAGAGTTCACTCCTAAAAATATAACCATCCTTACCCCCTCGCGTCTATCCCATGAGCCTCATATCCATTCTTATTCGATCATGGTAAGGGAGCAAGTCAAAAGGTTTAAGGATAATCAGGCTCGAACTGATAACTTCCACCACGTCAAGGTGACATTCTATCGCTGAGTTATATCCCTTCCCCCATCAAGAAATAGAACTGACTAATCCTAAGGCAAAGGGTTGAGAAACTCAAGGCCATTATTCTTGAATAACTTGGAGCTAGGCTTCCCTTTTGCACTATTATGGATATAAAATGAAAATAATGGAAAAAGTTGGATTCAATTGTCAATTGCTCCTAGCGGAAATAGGATTGACTACGGATTCGAGCCTTAGCATATGGTTTCATAACATAAAATCGTATGATTCTCCCAATCTAAATCAAGCCAGTTTTACATAAAGAAGATTTGACTCAGCATGTTCTATTCGATATGGGTAGGAGAAGTTGTATTCTTTTCTTTAAAAAATAGAAAAATTAGAACCAAGTCAAGATGATATGGATTAACCCCTTCATCTTGCGCCAAAGATCTTCCCATTACCGAAGGAACTTGAGTTATATCTCTTTTTGATTTCCATTCAAGAGTTCTTATGTGTTTCCACACCCCTTTACGACCCTGAAAAATTGAAAAAATTCCTTTTCTTAGGAACACATACAAGATTCATCACTACAAAAAAAATAATAGTAACCCCTACCATCAAGTTCATTTATGAATTTGATAGTAATAGAAATACATGTCCTATCGAAACAGAATTTGTAACTTGCTATCCTCTTGCCTAGTAGGCAAAGATTTATCTCCATGAAAAGAATGATTCACTCGGATCAACATGAAAGCCCAACTACATTGCACTGCCAGAATCCATGTTGTACATTTGAAAGAGGTTAACCTCCTTGCTTCTATGGTACGATTCTGTTCCCGCTGAGCCTCCTTTCTTCTTGATCCACAGAGACAAAATGTAGGACTGGTGCTAACAGTTAATCACAGAAGAAAGGACTCACTGAGCCAAGATCACTAACTAATACTAATCTAATACTAATTTAACTGTATACTTATGTATACTTTCCCCAGTTTCATTGCTATTATGGGCTTTACGCAATCGATCAGATCATATAGATATCCCTTCCACATAACATAACTCATCGAAAGGATCTCAAAGACCCACCAAAGCATGAAAGCCAAGATCTTTCAGAAAATGGATTCCTATTCGACAAGTGCATAACCGCATGGATAAGCTCATACTAACCCGTCAATTTGGGATCCAATTCGAGATTTTCCTTAAAAGGTATCGGTAAGGAATTGGAATGTAATAATATCGATTCATAGTTGATTCATATAGATACAGAAGAAAAGGTTCTCTATTGATGCAAGTGCTGTCCCTATGGGATAAGGATAAAGAAAGAGGAGAAAACTAAAGATTTCACATAGTGCTTTTGATCGAAAAATCAATTTGATTTAATTTATTTCATACCCTTCGCTCAATTAGAAAATGGGTCAGATTCTATAGAATCAAACCTATGGGACTTAAGGAAGGAATGATGGAAGGGAATAAAATGAAAAAAGAAATAAAAAAGAAAAGAGAGTGAAAAAAATAATAAATAAATAAGTAAATAAAAATGAAGTAGAAAAACCCAGATTCCAAATGAACAAATTCAAACTTAAAAAAGCATCCTTTTGATTCTCGAAGAATGAGGGGCAAAGGGATTGATCGAGAAAGATCTCTTTTTCTTATTATAAGATCGTGTGATTGGATCCACAGATGTTTGGTAAAAAGAAGAATCTTCTCCTTTAGGAATAATCAAACATGGAAATTGTTCAATTGGAACATGAAAACACGACTGAGTTTGTCCTAGTTACTCTTTGGGATAGAGTCGAAGAAGGGAGGAGATTCTTGAACGAGGAAAAGGACCCAATGACTCCGAAAGAATTGAAGATGAGCCATATGAGGTGAAAATCTCATGTATGGTTCTGTAGAGTGGCGGTAAGGGTGATTTATTTGTCAACTTTTCCATTATCACCCTCAAAAAACCAAACTCTACCTTACGTAAAGTTGCTAAAGTACGATTAACCTTTGGATTTGAAATCACTGCTCATATATCTAGTATTGGCCATAATTCACAAGATCATTTTGTAGTCTTAATCAGAGGGGGAAGGGTTAAGGAGTTACCCAGTGTGAGATATCACATTGTTCGAGTGTAATGTAGATTCTTACCCAAGACTTGTATCATTTGATGATGCCATGTGAATCGCTAGAAACATATGAAGTGTATGGCTAACCCAATAACGAAAGTTTCGTAAGGGGACTGAAGTAGGCTGTCATGAGACAAAAGATCTTCTTTCTAAAGAGATTTGATTCGAAACTATTATATGTCCAAGGTCCAATATTGAAATAATTTTAGAGGTTTTCCCTAACTATGTCCGTGTCAACAAATAATTCGAAATGCCTTAACTTTTTTAGAATAGGTGCAGGTTAGATATCCAAGATTCGAAACACTTCTTTTGGCACTATTTCAAAAACTGAAGGACTCAATCGTATGGATATGTAAAATACAGGATTTTCAATCCTAGTAGGAAAATGAGGGAAACAAATCCTCAATTTAAAGTGAAAAAAATAGAATTTAACACTTGATCTCATAGATACATATAGAATTATGTGGAAAGCCGTATTTGATGAAAGTCTTATGTACCGTTTGGAGGGAAATCTTTCATGTCTTTGGAGATCCACCTTACAATATGGGGTCAAGAAGCCAAAACAAATGATTTTAGCGCTTATAAGAAGAAAACTGATTCTTGAACCCCTTTCATGCTCATGTCACATTGAGGTACTGTAGAAGAAAAACTAGAAAATCTGATCTAATTTGTCGTAATCGATTAGTTAACATGTTGGTTAACCGTATTCTGAAACACGAAAAAAGAAAATCATTGGCTTATCAAATTATCTATTGAGCCTTGAAAAAGATTCAACAAAAGACAAAAACAAATCCACTAT
>JAJFZO010000234.1:1135000-1200000 GCA_021397835.1 Moringa oleifera | reverse complement strand
GTTTCTTATCCCTAGGAGATCTTCCTCCACTAGCAGGTTTTTTCAAAAAACTCCATTTATTCTGGTGTGAATGGCAAACAAACCTATATTTCTTGGTTTTAATAGGACTCCTTACGAGCGTTCTTTCTATCTATTGTTATCTAAAAATAATCAAGTTATTAATGACTGGACAAAACCAAGAAATAATCCCTCACGTGTAAATTTATAAAAGATACCTTTTAAGATCAAACAATTCCATCGAATTGAGTATGATTGTATGTGTGGTAGCATCTACTATACCAGGAATATCAATGAACTCGATTATTGCGATTGCTCAAGATACTTTTTTTTAATTTCTAGTTAGCTTCTAGAATCTATTTCTTAGTTCAAGATCCCTCTTACTAATACTAACTGGAATCAAAGAATTAGATCGGTTCCACCCAAAATAGGAATGGGCTAAGGTTATGAACTTATAATCTATAATCTGATGATAGAGTCGATTCCATGATTATAAGTTCAGTCCATATCGGACCTGACTGGAATAAGGTTATATATATTCTCATTATGAGAAAGGGTCATTCGAGCATATCTAAATAGATACTATGTTTACATATGGATCCCCACATCGTTACAATCCATTTAGGATTAGGAATAGGTGTAATTAAACCTACTTTTTGCATATATCTCGTTATTTAGGACCCTATTCACCTCTTTGGGCTTTTATTAAATCGAGAAATAGGTTTAATTGTCCATCTTTTTGATAATTAATATATTATATATAAGACATCCTCTAGATAATTTAAGTCAAAGCAATTGGATGTTCGACTCGGGCCTCTATGACATGACCGATCAATAAAAATACTCCAACACTCTAACTTTGTCATCTATTCCATGCATCACACTAGATAGATATCATATTCATGGAATACGATTCACTTTCAAGATGCCTTAGTCGTAAAATGGTAGACACACAAGACTCAAAATCTCATGCCAAAGAGCTTAGAGGTTTGAGTCCTCTTCAAGGCATAATATTGAAATGCTCATTGAATTGGAATAAGTTCGGCAGCAGATCACGAAATCTTGGCGATCTTCTCTTTCTCTATCTAATGAATAGGGAGTCTACTTTGAAATCATCCTCCCTACACCCCCCCTGTATATGCTTCAATAGGAATCACATAAGGGTAGATTGATATAATATAAACATTTGGTAAAATGTCCCCGTAACCCAACAGATAAAGTACATTATATAGTCCGTTTTAGGGAATGGCGACTTACCATTTGGTGACTTTGGCACTAGACATTCCTAAAACAAAATTAGGACTGTCTAGTCAGGTGAATTCAATAATAGATGCCGGGTGGCATTCCAGCCTTCCTTCTCCTTCCAAGACCTATCCGAAAGAGAATCCAATAATTCTTAGTCGTGAATATTTGAATAGGGCGAACCGCCCCGTGGATATCTTTGCTTCAGAACAAAACAATTATAAGGTTAACTAGAATGTGTATTGTCCATATAAGAGATCTTCCAATTGAGAAGATCCATTGACCTGAGACGATGAGAAAGGTCTATCTATTTTATTTAGTTATTCAATTAAACCAATGATTCGTTATTCGAGCACATAGCAACAACCATTTCATCCAACATGTGTATTTTTTATTTTCCAATGGATTTACATCATTCATTTATGGAAATTTTTTGATGTAGTGAGTACTAGTTATTCACTGTTTAAGAATTCTTGTTTAGCTAGTTCATACCATCCATACATAGTGTTTTGATCTGAGATTTCAATTCTTCCATGTTTCAGCAGTAGTATATTGTTCCATGGAGCTAAGGTCCAAAATATGGAAGAAAAAGTGTTTCCATGACTCTACCACCCAGTCAATTCTATTCCACTTAATCCCTATTTCATGGCCACATATCTTTCTGGCTAAGTAATGGGAAACCTTTCTCCTGTTACATGAATCCAATTTTCATTTCATTCGAAAATGCCATCTTTGTCTTAATAATGTCTTTGTCATTTGATCTAATAGTGTTCCATTAAATAGGAACAGATTTCATAAATACTGATAACTCTCGGATGGAGTATTAGAACGAAAAAATCCATTAGATAATGAACTATTGGTTCTAAGCCGTCTCTGGCGATGAATCAACAATTCGAAGTGCTTTTCTTTTGTATTCTTAATAAACCAGCGTTTATATATAGATGTAGGAGGACCTGTTTGGGAAGTAAGAAGCCCATTTGACATCTCTTCATTTGCAAAAAATTCTTAATGTGAAAACATAGGGATCAAAGGCTGATCTTTGAATAGGAAAATAGTGGATCCATAGGGTCTTAAATGAATTGGCTTATTCGAAAAAAGCCTTGTTCTTTGGAAGATCTATATCGTGTCTGCTACTGCATGGTTCCACTCTACAAGAACTCCGAATCATTTGCTTGAAGCTCATCCTTTTCATCATAAATGATCCACTTGCCTTGAAATGACCTGGCCTAATAGAGAAATCCCAATTCATTGGGCCTTTTGATATAATCAAATAGAAAGCTCCAAAGGTGCCATATTCTAGGAACCTAAACTGTGTGATTGAATAAATCCTCTTTTATGTGTTGTGGGTCAAGAACTCCTTCAATTTCCCTTCTTCAAACTCTGATTTGTATTTTTCATAGAAAAATCTCTTATCAACGATAGAACAAGATCTATTTTGCATTATATATAAGGGATTCCTTGGTTCGGATTAAAAAAGCAATGTCACTCGATCATTATCAAACCGACTGCAATCTTTTTCTGTCCATGAGGATCCCATCAGAGCGCCTTCTACTTTTAATAGCCATGAACTAGATTAGAATCATCCTCAATGAATCCATAAGAAGTGATCCCATTTTTTTCATCGAGTCCAGGTAGACACCAAAGGTCTTGAGCGATCGATCCGATAGAACAACTCAAAAGATAAAGGAGTATCGTTAATTTCTTCATGCTCGTTCCAAGTTCGAAGTACCATTTGTACAAACAAGTATCCTCTTCGTTACATGATTTCTTCTTCATATAGATAGATATAAGATCTATGGGCAATTACTTAGAAGTACATTTTGTGCAACAACCCTTCCTATCTGATAAAAAAGAATCCCATGATCCTGAACCGATTTTACCTGGGATTGCAAATCCCAAGTTTGTCTATGAAGAGTATATCTAATTGTATTAGTGTCTATAATTGATTTCTTCTGCGTAATACTAATCGATAGGGCCTCATTGGTAAGTACTACAAGATCTCGTGCATTAGACCCCATGGTTGTGGACTCGAATCCATTAGTATGGAACATTTTCTTTTCCAAGTGAAATCCTTTAGTATATGAAAAAACGAAAAAGTGCTTTTGTTATTGTGGAATAAGAAGCCTTTGTATTTTAATACATGTATTTAATTTATTCGGGGCTATTAGAGTAGAATCCACTTTTTGGGGAATATGAGTAGAAGCAATAACAAGAATATTTCTAGTGGAACATCTTTCACAATCCCTAAAGAGAGAGTTCATTAATAGACCGAGGGATAAGTAATTCAACTCATTCACATACAGATCATGAATTTTTGGAATCCATATTATGCAAGGAGACATTGCTTTTGCTAATTCGAATTGAAGGGTGATATAAAATTGGTCTATTTTCGACATCATATCCATAGTTAGTGCATTCATCATAGTTAGAAGCTGCAGTTCCATATCAAGTTCACGACTGATATCATCACTATCATCAATATCATTACTAGCACCAATATCGTCACTAGCGTCAATATCATTACTATCATCAATATCGATATCATCAAAAAGAAAACCTTTCGACTTGTTATCCAAGAACTTATTCAGAAATACAGTAATCAAAGGAACATAGGAGTTTGTCGCTAGGTATTTGACCAAATAGGATCATCTGGTTCCTATAGAACCTATCACTAAACCCCTAGAAGGGAATAGGGCTAAGCGGAGTGAAAAGGATTTTTCATGAGATGGGAAATGAAAACTATTAGCCCCACATGAAGTTTGTGAATAAGTGATTGTTTGATAATGAGCAAGGAATATCCATCTTTCTACTAAACAGGATGTATTGAACTCATAATTCATTAGATACTTTTTATCAATGTCAACTAAGTATCATAAGTAAATTGTTCCTAGTTGTTCAATCATTATGAGTCTGACTCAATAAAATTTGATTAATCCTTTTTTCTACCATTAAGGTGGAGAACTGAACTGAGAATTCTCTTTCTTTATCATCAATCGAATCACTGTTTGCGACCCAGGATTTTATTTTATCATCAATCTAATCACTGCTCACTTTTTTTCTTCTTATCAATGACTAGACCTCTTTACTTGTATGACTTAGATTCTCATATTTTCTGGAAAAAGTGATTCGATTGATGGGATTTGGTATGATACTTATGATATCGATGAAACTGATATTCAAATATTTCTTCTTAGAACGTATTGATTTAACCCCATAAGCAGGATCACCACCCTATAGCATGTTGCCGCTAGAACCTCTTATTTCTTCTAGAGAATCTCCTAATTGTCCTAGAGCAACTAGAAAGAGATTCTTTAGATAGAGAAAGATTATGTAAACAGTTACTTGAAATCTTAGTTATCAGATTCCATTACGAAAGACATAATTTTTTTTGAAGAATGCGCCATGATGTATATGATCCATGCATAATGTCATGAAAAATGGATTCAAATTTTTGATTGCTACTTAGTATTAGCAATAGGCTTGAAAAAATATCTAAAAATATCAATATAGATATTTGTACCCTATCGAAGTGAGGAACCATGGCATATACGTTTGGAATAGATTCCATTTTGAGAGAGTTGAAAAAGCACTATCTCGTTGAAAGTTTCTATCCATCTAGCCTTTCTTAATGCATTTCTTTAGACAAAGATTCCATTTTTTCCTCTTTTCAGATGGTAAATATTTCTCAAAATAGGGAGTGTGAATCAAACCCATGTTTGAATTGAAATTGAGATACTGATGCAAGTTCTTCTCTTCTGAATCAGATAGATTCATATCTGAAATAGGTTGACAATATTTCTTTCAAAATTGACTATTTTTCCTTCTATTAGAGGTGTTATAGAAATATTTGCAATCGAGTAAATAACTCTATGAACTAATGGATTGGATCGAATTGCAAAATGAAAAGATTTGTACAAGTTATACCTTTCGTGACCATTTTATGGAAAATCCTTAGATATGAATATTTTAGATACCTGCGACTCGATTGTGAAGGTGAAATAGTATCTCTCTCCACAAAAGCATGTTTTTTTTGTACCACCACACAAAGAAAATATATTTTTTACGAATGAACAAGGTATTGAGGAATTTTCCATACATAAAACCATAATTATTGATAGGGGCCTTTTCCACATAAAAAGAAAATCTTTTGTTACAATAGAAGTAGAAGTGATGTGGATTATTCAAGAATCAAAGTTGATTTGCTTTATAAAAAGTAGATATCAATGAACTTCTATGAAATGGTTTCATGGGATTAGCCAATTGTCTTGATCATGGGATATCATTAAGAAATAGGAATCCGTGTTATAAAAATATTTTCTGCTATTCTTTCTAGTATGGAATGAGTCAGTCATCTAGTTTGGTATTTTATTGAACAAAAATGGTGATATTGATCCTCCATTGATCAAGAATTTTGATTTTTTAGAAGTATTATGATCATCCAAATGAATGATTTGCAGACTTATTGATTCTAACAACTGATTGCAAAGTTGATCGTTTGGACCTTTCAATTCATACATATAGATCTTAAACCTATGAATGGGGATATTCTTGAAACTCACAAAGAGAAAATGAAGTGAGTTAGACAAAAAGAGAAGTAACTTAGACAAAAAGAAACGAAGTGACTTAGACAAATCTTTTTTGTTAATAACCTCAGACCAATCAATCGAATATTGATTAACATGTAATCGATTGAACATTACTTGAAAACGATTCTTCTGCTTAGAAACGAAATGTTCCAAATGCTCTTGGAAATTCTTGCTCCCATTGGACCATTTGTATCTATATGCAATAAAATTCCCATTTATGGATCTCTCAGTTCGAGAAAGAAAAATAAGAGGATCGAACCATTACTTCTGACTTTTTTTCAAATTCAATAAATGTTGGTTGATCGCATATTTCATTATAGTTCTATGATTCAGAGTATCATTTCCTATTTGATCCCTTTGAATTCCATATTCGAAGTTATGATTGGATCTATTCATTAAAAACAATCGATTCAATACATTTCTTCCATAGGTGCTTTTTGGATTTGAATCAAATTTCAAATCAATCTCTATTGATTGACTGCCTCCATTATGCTGTTGCTAGCAAATACCAATATTTTTGGTTTTGGATCTTCCAAATCATTCTTGCAGGAGATCCGAACCCATTTTTTTTCTGATCCTTCGATCAAAAGATTCATTTTCTTCATAAAAAATAAGAGGTAGAACCAATAAAGATTTCTTTTTCGATTCATCCCTGGGGTTAAATACCTTATTCAAGAATTGTTTTTGATCCAAAACATAGGAATCAATAGAGAAGGCAACTTCTTTATGATACACTAGATCCGGCTTGGTTATTGATAGAGTGAATAGATCTGCCATTTCTTGAACTCTCTTTTCTGATTCAAAATCGTGGTGTAAGTGTACCTCCCTGTTCTAGTCATGGAATAGATGAAATAAATCAAAAAATAGATTTTTGTTCAAGAATGAAATCTTATTGGAACTATCCATATCTAGTTCATCCTTCGGAACCATATCACATCCCAAATATGATGAAATAGGATGAATTGAGACGGTATTTTGTAAATACATAATTATCTTGGATACATTAACTATTTCTTTATTTTTAGATCGCCTGGAAGGGACAAATGAAACATCTTGTTCTTTTTTCAACAATTTCTGATCTCTAATGGACCTCTCAATAGCATTCAAACCCAGATGAAGTTCTAACCATCTATCAGAGGAAAAAGAACGAGTGGGTCTTGTAAGATTCCCAAGAAATTCTTTGATTTCTTTGGAAAACAGATAATTATTCATCTGTTTCTCACGTGCCGTGAATAGCTGGGGCATTGAGGAATATTTAGAAAAGTATTTAGGGAATTGGTTTGATTCTATCTCTATTCATTCAGTTTGAAGAAAGGAAGGATCCTAAAGAATCGATCTTTTTTTTTTTAATTATTGAATCTCTTTTTGATTGATCAATGTGTAATATTCCGAATCCTTATTACTAATGGAATTGAAATGATCTTTGAATTGATCAAAAGATCCTTTTAATTGGCTAGAATCTGTTACTTGAACGAAACTAGATCTTGTGGAACCATATTGAATATTTGATGATACATTTCGTACCTTGCTAAAAAATCGATCCTTGTTTACCAACCACACATTGTTTAACCAAATCTAATTCTCTCTCGATATGTTCCTCAAAAAATATGATTCGCATGGATTCTTCCCCTAATTAATGAAGAGATCTTGGTGGAATTGCCAAATATGAAATTGAGCACAATTTTACAAAGAAATAACCTATTGTTTTCTTGAGAAGAGATAGGAAACATGCTCAATATCATTTGATTAATTAGTTGACCCAGCTCCTTATTGTTTGAAGAAACCCTCCACTTCAATTGGTATTTTTTCACGAAAAGCAAACATGAGATAACAAATCCCATCTTTCACCAAGACTTCGAATAGTTTTCCTGAATTCAAGTTGATTATATTTCACCCATTACTCAGAGAAAGATCAAATAATTCCCAATCATGGCCCTTGCGGATCAGATCGTCCATATAATATACAAAAAGAAACTCTAGATATTTTATATCTTTCTCTTTGAATGAGATATCAATTCTAGCAACAGTTTCATTATATGTCTTATAATTCCAGCGACGGTTTCATTAGATGTCTTATAACTAGAATCCCTCTTTTTTTCGATCCACTTCCTCCACACTATTACAAATAAAAGCTTTAATGACAGTTGTAAAACTATCATCTTTGTTCATGTCATCAAAGGAAAGAAGTTTTAATGACAGTTATAGAACTGTCATTGAAAGCATTACCTTTTAATGACAGTTCTATTGAAACTGTCGTTAAAGGAGTGACCTTTTTAATGACAGTCCAAATGGAACTGTCGTTAAAGGGGGGACCCTTTGATGACAGTTCCAACAGAACTGTCATTAAAGGGGGCCCTTTTAATGATAGTTTCTATAAAACTGTCATTAAAAAGTCATTAAAGGTATTTTTTGTATTTATTTCAAAATAAATAAAAATATATATATATTTAAATTATCCAAAACCTGCTTCCACATCATCCATAAACATCAATACAATTTTTCACAATATGCAACCAAAATTTTTATGTTATACAATTCAATACCATTCTAATAGAGATCATCATTACTTCTTTCATATTTGGAAACACTTAAAATAATCTAATCCAAAAAAGTAATGAGAGATAAATAAAACAAAAGATTACTAAAGTTTGATGTTATAATTGAACTATATATGTACAATACATGAGTTAAAATATTACGCAATCCTAAAAATTCAACTATATAAATTCAATAATGGTCATGTGTACAAAAATCTTCAAGGTTCAACTTTCTAATATGGCACTCTAAAGAAATTGTCTAACCTCCTTTCTAACTTCATCAATATCCGATTGGGTGTAAGTATCTATGTCCACTAACTATATTTCAGAAAAAAAAGTTAGTCCAATTAAAATTTTTAATAAGCACATCAATTAATTACTTAAGTATTTACATAAGTAGATGCTTAAAAACTTACCATTTTTTCATATAAGATATTTCTATCACGTCTATCAATGATGTCCTTTAAAAATTTTATAATATAATATCCACACTCAATATTTGAAAGCTGATGTGGACACTGTATTAAAAATTTATAATTGTTATATTTTGCAAAATAAATAAAACCAACATCACATAAAGGTTTAAATATACATACCTTAGCAGGAATACTCCTAGGAATGCACCTATTGCTTGATTCTTTGAAAACTTGAAACAATTTAAAAGAACTGCCAATAGAAAATAATCAATATTTTTAAGAGTAAGAAAAAATACATACTAACATAAATGAAAATATTTTCACTTACGTGGACATAAGTTGATCTAGTTCTTGACGAGAACCATGGTTCAAAGGATCAAAAATACTGTACATAAAATTACGAGGCTCGACAACCACCAACAACCAGTGCTGCCTACATTATGAAAAAATAAATATAAAAAATATTACGAACAAAACTATTAATAATTTTAACTAGTATTATAACTTACCTCAAGTTATAAGGAAATATCACTATTTCTTCGTCAGATGGATCTATCATTCTATTGGCTAGGTGACGAGCTTGAGTGTCTATACTTATAGACATTCCATATGACAATGTTGATGGATCAGCAAATACAAAATACTTTCTCAAGCCAAGTGCAACTAAATCTGTATAAAGTTTACTGAAATAATAAAGAGTAAAAAAAATATAAATATGTTTAGCCAAATAATAATAACCAAATAAAAATTCAAAAGACATATGTACACAATGTAAGCCTGAATAATGGTGACACTTAGCTCTTCCATGTGACAAAATTGCATGATATCTTCTCGAGCCACAAATACATGTCCATCAGAAGCAAAGACTTCAGTAAAAGGTATGTGTATTGCTTCATCAGGTGCCATCACCTTATTTACATAATTATACATCTTCTATAATCCTTGTGGTGGCCCAACGGAAGATACTTGTTGTGATGATTGTGGTTTTGTCAATGTTGGTGCTTTCTTAACTGGTAACTTACCTTGTTGCTTTATAGTCGATAGCTGAAAAAATTTTGCAAACTTAGTTGACAATAATAGGTTGACTTTATAAAATATATTACCAAAAACATTACCTCATGTGTACCAACGATGACCCAATCTCGAGGCCAAGCAACAACTAAACCAAGTGCAGAAAAAACGTTTGTCAATCCACCGTCTGGGTTAGGACGAGGCAACTGTGCATCACCGTGAATAGCTACGTCCACTATCACCCGAGCATCACTAGAAAATAATGGACGCCTGTGGATGATATGATTAGGAGTATGATCCATGAAGATACCCCCACTTGCCACTATGTAGTTTGATGACTGGATGAACATATGGCATGGCTCACACTATAATGATCCAAAAGAACAGAAGTTATGTTCGTAATATTATTAATATCACATCTAATAACATGTAACATACTTTGTTGTCGTGTGGTGACAGTATAGGTGCAGGTGCTGGTGGTATGACTAGCATAGGTGATTGAAGTATTGGATATTCTTCTTCCTCTAATAATCCAGTTATATTGTTGCTAGCTTTACTCGAATTAAATTGCATTGTAGATTTTTCTTGCTGGACATCATCATTTTTGTTCACAACAATGTTTGTCAAAACTTCTTTATGCTCTGTGAACCACCTTATCATCTCTACCAATTGTTGTTGATCTAATTGCATACCTTGAGGGACATTCAACTTTTTGGGCTTCCCAAAATAACATGTGATAGTTACCCCAGGTCCTTGACCTCTAATTCGTCCGAGGTGCTCAGGTGTACCAAGAGCTTTCGTCAGTACATCTTCTAGACTGAAGTTTGTAAATTTATCCTATGTGCTCTGTGTCATCAACTCATCTTACAATGTTATAATAAAATTAATCAATAAACATGAAATTTATTACTATAAATGCTAGAAAAAAGTTGAACTACACTTACAATTCTTTCCCCACACAGTCGGCTCGCATTATTCACATATTCTTCCTTTTATTTTGTCGTGAAGCTTTCCACAATAAGGCACGATTAATTTGAGCATCGCTACCCAATGCTTGTTTCTTTTTTTAATATAAAGAGTGAACATGTTAGATTTTAAAACGTACTACCAAATGAAAATATTATCAATTATAAACATAATAAATGAAAAAAAAAACTTACAAGTTCACTCTCCAGCCCTACAAATCCCGTTCTAGATAGATGATGATCGTATACATTCTTCTTTCTTTTCTCTTTTGCTATTTGTCTCTTTTGCTGTAAGATCAATACACATCAACATTTGGAGAAAATTGTATAAACAAATACTTTACTAACTATAAATATACCTGAACTCTTCTGTTATACGAGAGTTCATAAATTCCTGGCACACCCCAACATCTATAACACTGCTACATTATTCAGGTGGAAATGATAGAAATTTCAAATTATCAATGTGAGGGAATATGTGCTTTGATGTAAGATTGGTCTTAAAGTTCCTCCATTTGTTTGCAGCAGACTGAAGTACGTACCTTTTCATGCTTGCATCAATATCATATGTCTCCTACAAGATATTATAAAAAAGTGGATTGGTGCAAATCAAATTAATTAGCAATAAACTAATTAAAAAGCAATACCACATTGTGTTTCATTTAACTTACCAATATTGTCTCCCAAATCTTATTTTTCATTTCAATGCTTACTGAGTGCCAATTCACGATATTTATAGGCACCATATTACGTATCACCACCCCAATGTAGCTATTGAACTGGATGCCATTCCTCCCAATTGGTTAACCTTTATCATTTACCTCGATCGTAAGCTTAACTTCGGAAGCACGACTCTTAATTATCTTAGGCATACTGGTGATACCTCGTTTGTTGGGCCCTTGAGAGCCTTCACTTTAGTGTTCAAAAGGATCCATCAAATCTATAAACAATAACAAAATATGGTTAGCATCATATATATACACATGATATAATATGATAAAATTAAAAAAATAAAATAAAATTATAAAAAATAGAGTAACTTTGACACATAAGGTAATTGATTACTACCTTAAAAAATACTCAAACCCATAATCCTTCATCATTGTCTCGAGCATATGCAAGATGATGCTCTTCCATTTGGTCAAATAAATCAGCAGGTGGCAAATTATTACAAAAATACATGTGCTCCATACTAATATCGCACAAATCATCATCTTCATCATAGTCTTGTGGAGGTGTTGACAGTTCTATAGACCATTTGGCATCAATTGGATCTTCAATGTAAAATACTTGTCTTGCTTGTGAAGCCAATATAAACTAATCATTCCTATGTCCAATCCGATTGAGATCAACTATCACAACTCTTAGATCATCAACTTTAACACCGCTACTATTCTCAATCCAATCACATTTAAAAACTGAAACTCTGAACATTGTATAATCTAGTTCCCATATTTCTTATGTAACTCCATAGAATGAAAAATCACCATATATTGGATTTTTATCCTTAGCACTGGACATTTGCATGGTGTTGGCAACTAGAGTGACACCAATATTTTGATGGATCCTTGAGTTATCTCGTTACTTTATGGAAAAGCGACAACCGTTGATGATATATCCAGGATACTTGATTATTGTGGATCAAGGACATGGGCAAGCCATCATAGTGTTGATGAGACATTATGATTAGATAATAAAAGTTCATTCTCAATCTGTATCATAACATATATTAGATGAACCATATTAAAAATAAATGTAATGTCTAGACAACAATAAGTATGCTCAGTGCATGTTAAGAATAAATCATCAAACAATAATTCAAATATTATTTCATATAATAATAAACTATAAGTCATAAAATTTAATTACCTTATATATGGTTGAACTTCACTCGTATTCATCAAAACATACAAGTGCGCTTGATGAAAGAGGACATTATCAGCTTTCTCAATAGTTTCACTAGTTAGAGCTTTTCCACTCCGAGTTGAATGACCAAATACATTCTTTCGTGGGGGAATTCCAATAATATCCATACCAGATAAATAGTCAACACAGAATTCTAATGCCTCTTCTGTAATGTACAACACATCAATACTACCCTCAAGTCTATTATGATTTCGAACATAACCCTTTAACACTTTCATGTATCTTTTAAATAGGCACATCCATCGTAAATACACGGGACCACATAATTTTACTTCTTTAATAAGATGAACAGTGAGATGGACCATAATATCAAAAAAGCTAGGAGGAAAGTACTTCTCAAGCAAACAAAGTGTTGTGACAAGTTCATTTTGAATTCCATCTAACTTTGACACATCCACCACCTTTTGGCATAACAAATTGAAGAACATGCAAAGTATAATGACTTTCCTCATGAATTTACTAAACATTAAACTTTGTGAAAGACTTCTTCACTGCTTAATGGTTGGGGAGCAATTCTGAATTCTTGTTCACCATCGAAGGCCTCTTTCTGTATGCGGTAAGGATGATGCCGTGGTAAGAATCTCCTGTGTCTAACATGTGACATCTTTTTACTATATTTTAAGTAACTAGCTTGGGTGTTCTCAACATAGATAAGACAAGCATAATACCATTTAACAGTGCAACCAGATAAATTACCATATGCAGGAAAATCATTGATTGTCCATAATAAAACAGCTTTCAAGTTGAATGACTCATTATGGTACGCATCATGTACTTTTACACCTGTGTCCCATAACATTTTTAAGTCTTCTATAAGTGGAGCCAAGTAGACATCGATATCATTACCAGGTTGTTTAAGACCTGATATTAGTAATGTCAACATCATGAACTTTCTCTTCATTGTTAACCATGGCGTTAAATTATAGTTCACCATAATCATCGGCCAACAACTATATTGACTACTCAATGTACTATGCGGATTAATCCTATCTGCTGATATAGCAAGCCTTAAGTTTCTTGGCTCTGAACTAAACTCTGGCCATATGTAGTCAACCAGTTTTCATGATGGTGTATCCGATGGATGTCTCAACTGACCATCAATTTTCCTTTTATTTGAATGCCATGTAAGGTGTTTTGATATTTTAGAACTTTTGAACATTCTTCTAAATCTTGATATTGGTGGAAAATACCATAACACCTTAGCAGGCACACCAATCTTTATTTTGTTACCGTTTTTCATTACTTTCCATCTTGAAAGTCCACAAGTTGGACATTGAATGTCATCCTGAAACTCCTTCTGATATAATATGCAATCATTTGTACAGGCATGAATCTTTTGATACTCCATGCCTAACGCATTTCATGTTTTCTTGGCATCATACATGGATGTAGGAATTTCATTATTATCAGGTAATATTTCGGCAATCAAATTTAAAAGATCACTGAAGCTTTGATCGGATCAACCATATTTTGCCTTTAAATTATACAATTTAACTAGAGCAAATAATTTAGTAAACTTCACTGATCTAGAATACAAAAGTTTCTCAGCATCACAAAGTAATCTTTCAAAGTGGTTAGGATTACTATCATACTCTGCAATTGTACCATTTTTACAGTGTTATCAACTGCTTCGATGCGTTTTACCTCCCTAACAACTTTAGCATTCTTACTAGTAGAAGACCTAACAATACTGCTTTCTCCGTGCCATATCCAGTTTTGATAGTTGCTATTAACTCCATATACATATAAATGATTTCGTATCTCATATAGGGTATGACGCTTCATGTTGCCACATTTAATACAAGGACACCAAACTAATTCAGCGTTATCACTATTCTAAACAGCATAATCTAAAATGTTATTCACCCCTACATCATATGCCTCTGATCTTCTATCAGCAAACATCCAAGGTTTATCCATTCTAAAATTTAAAAAAAACATTTAATTATTTACTTTTCAAGCATCTAATATATTAAGTGAAATTTAAATAAACGATTAATAACTAATTAATTAATTAATACAAAGAGCTAATGAAAGCATCTAATTAACTAACTATTAAATTAATTCAAATTTAAATAACAATTATTATTTACTTTACAAGCATCAAATTTATTAATTAAAATTTAAATATATAATTAATAATTATTTAGTTAATTAAGATATAGTCAATATTTAAGTAACATCTAATTTACTATATAAGCACTTAATTGATTAAAATTTAGATAACATTTAATGGTTTATATTACAAGCATATAATTAATTAATTATCTATTTAAAATTTAACTAAATATATTAATTTATGTTAACAATGAAATCAATATAATTAAATTTGACAAAATATACCAATTAATCTTAAGTAAAAAAATTAATTCAAACATAAATTCATCTACACTTAATATATAATTAATTTTTCAAAATATAAATTCATCTAATTAACATTTAGATTAATTTATCAATTAATCTAAAAATCTTAATAATTATAAAATAATAAATATATCAATATATATCCATTCATACCAAATATGTTCATCAAAATATACTAATGAAAAAAAAACTCAAATTTCATCAATTAATAACAATTCGCAAAACACACTTAATAATAAAAACTTCTCAAAATATAAATTCATCTACCTGCTTTTGGACAGAGAACAAAGAAAGGGCTGGAAAGGCTGCCAGTAGCTACCCCAGTTGCTTCTAGACGGATAGTAGACAGGAGAATGGCCGGAGAAAGGCTGGCTGTGCAGCTGTTTCTGGATGTAGGACAGAAAAGAGAGGGCCGAAAAGGCTACCAGCAACTACCCTAGCTGCTTTTGGACGGACAGCAGATAGGAGAATGGCTGGCTGTGCGGACAGAGACCAAAAAAGAGAGGGCGAAAAGGCTACCAGCAGCTTACGCCAGCTGCTTCTAGACGGATAGCAGACAGGAGAATGGCTGGAGAATGGCTGGCTGTGCTGCTACTTCTGGACAGAGACCAAAAAGGATAAGGCCAAAAAGGCTGCCAGCAGCTACCTCAGCTGCTTCTGGACGAACAACAGATAAGAAAATGGCCAGAGAATGGATGGCTGGCTGTGCAGCTGCTTCTGGACAGTCTATGAAAAGGAGAATTCTGACCTAGAGAGGAAAAATTTCGTGCAATGTTATGACGGGCTCTAGAGGGCTCTAGAAAACAATTTAGGATCCCAACCTTAAAAAGCAAGGTAGTATATCCTTCAACGTCAGTTATTCCATAACTAGTGTTAAAGGTTCAAATTCTCTGGCCTTCAACGCCAGTTCTGGAATAACTGGTATTAAAGGACAGTGACTTCAACGCCAGTTCTGAAATAACTGGCGTTGAAGGCTAGAGAATTTAAAATCATCACTTGTCTGATATGCATGTGTAAGAGAATTTCAAATCATCATCACTCCACGTTCATGGCCACAGCTACAGTTTTCATAGAGTTTCAGCAGCACATATTTTTTCTTGTTAGGAAAGTGGCTGGGTAGTAGACAGATACAATGTAACTGGGTAACAAAAGGTGCTGGAACCAGTGAGGACAAGCAGAGTTCTGATGCCAATGTGTGGTGGAACTAACCAATGGCTCGTCAAGTGCATCTATTGTATTATGGATGATTATTTTCTCATTCTAGAACATTGAAAATAAAAAATTTCTTGTTGATTGTTTCCACACCTTAGATGTATTGCACTTTTTTTAGCTTTTTATCTTGTTAGTCTATGTTGTGATTCTGCTTTGTGTGGATGAAATGGTTGTGTAATAGCTTGAAATATGTGTCTGTGGGTCTTAAGCTTATTGATCGATGAGTTGATATTTGTAACCTTCCATGTGTAGAAGATGGAAAAAAGACAACAAATAGTAAGGTTCCTGAAAATAATCCCTAATACACTACTGTTTATGTTGGCAATCTTGCTCCAGAGGTAGGAAACCATCACTTGTCTACCAACTTTCTTCCCAATTGTGTGTGTGTATGTGTGTGTTAGAGGAGAGATGCGTTTTGGAATCTGCACTTTTCAGTTTGAAAGTTTGGAAGGATAGGAAAAACTTTTCTGATTATCCAGTGTCACGTTTCTCAGAGGTGAACTTACAACTAATTTAACTTGTTACATTTTTCTACTCTGCAGGTTACCCAGCTTGATCTTCACCGCCACTTCCATGCCCTTGGTGCCAGAGTGATTGAGAAGGTTAGAGTTCAAAACGACAAAGGTTTTGGTTTTGTGAGATACAGTACTCATGCTGAGGCAGCTCTGGCAATTCAAATAGGAAATTCCCAGTCATTTCTGTGTGGTAAACAAATTAAGGTATAGTTTTTGTTGCTTGTGCAACTTATATGTGTAAATACTAAAAGAGTGTCAACTCCTCGATTATAATAAAGTTTGGCAATTGTTTTCATGTTTGTATATATTTATGCATTGATGTGGGGTGTTGTAGTGATTGTTATGTTTTCCCTTTTGTGATTGTAGTGCTCTTGGGGCAGCAAGCCCACCCACCTGGAACAAGTTCAAACCCACTTTTTCCCCCTGCTGCTGCACCATTAACAGGGCTTTCAACCACTGAACTCTTAGCATACGAAAGACAACTAGCCATGAGCAAGATGGGTGGTGTCCATGCCTGATGTAGGGACAACATCCTCTAAAGTAGGCCCCAATGGGAATGGGTGCTACTGAAGCAAGCCAGGCAATATATGATGGTGGGTTTCAGAATGTTACTGCAGCCCAGCAGGTTATGTACTACCAGTGATTGTAAGAATTTGGCTTCGATGCCCCATAATGTATAAAAACTGAATAGTACAAAGCACCTGCAGATGGAACTGAAGAAAACAAAATAGCTGATATCCAATGGACTCACCATCATACCTCAAGAGCTGATAGCCATTCTAGAGCTTTCCCTTAAACCATGTGTACTTGATTTATGTCCCAATTTCCATCTGACTTCTGATTGTTAAGCCTCAAATGAGCTTTGCTGCCTGGTAGAAGACGAGGGATCCTAATTTATCCACCCAAATGATCACTAGAGGATAGGCCAGTGCTTCTTACCCTTGATAGTAGAGACATTATATTGCCTGATTGAATTGTCACATTTAACTTTAGTGTATTGGCTGTAAAATTTTATTTTAGAATTGTTTAGACAAGCAAGATTCTAGTTCAAAATGGAGTTCTCTATGAAGGAAAGGATTATTTAGCTCACTAAATATTTGTGGTGCATTACAGAGGTAGCTATAAGGAGCCGTCCTTGCAGCAAAAAGCAGCAGCAAGCAGCAGCAACAGTTGCTGCTGCTGTAACCAGCCATTGCTGCTACTGTAAGCATCAGTCCTTGCTGCAGCTGTAAGCAGCCGTCGCTGGTGCAAGAAGCAACAGCAACGGTTGTTGCTGCTGTAACCAGCCATATTTTATTGTATAAATGCAATACCTATTTCATTATATGAATGAAAAATACATATTTATATCAATAAATAGATTTATTTATTTATCTAATAATATATTTATATTTGAATTCCAACTCTTATAACCTATGTTTCCACCTTAACCGGATCACAGGTAGATGTTATTTGAACTCAATTCAAGTGGTGAAAAAGAAATCTTTTTTCCTTCTGAATCCTGAAAAATTAGAAACAAGAATCACATTCTCTCTAATATTTTTTTCTTAAACAAAAGGTTATTCAAAAAAAAAATATTTATTCTATGCTTTGCGACAGAAGGATTCGAACCTCCGAATAGCGGGACCAAAACCTGTTAGCTTACTTCTTGGCTATGCCTCATTTAGATTTTTATTCAACACTAATAAAGACTAATTTTATTAGTGTTTGTTCGTCAATTCTAGCCCAAATATCTATGAAATAGATTAGATTGGTGTTAGGATTTTGACGCGTGTAGATATAAAATAAAACTGAATTTATTGATCATTACATATAATTCAATTAAGATATTGTATGAAAGTATAATTTATTCTATTCTCTTGTGAGAATGGAAGGATTTTCGATTGGGTGAGTTCAAAGAAGTATTTTTACTTTACCTTACTTTCCTTTCTTCATTTGGACCTTATATCAATAGCATATTAATAACTCAATGAAAATCAAATTATGCACAAGAACAAAATATTTGTTATGCTTAATATATTTAAATTGATCTGTATTTATTTTAATTTTGCCCTTTTTTGAGTAGTTTTGTATTCGCCAAATTGCTCGAGGCCTACGCTTTTTTGAATCCAATCATAGACGTTGTGCCGATAATACCTGTTCTTTTTTTTCTCTTAGCCTTTGTTTGGCAAGCTGTTGTAGGGTTTCGATGAGATCCTCAATACTGTCCTAGAAAAATTTATGATTTATTCGAGAAAAAAATTTAACAATTGAGAAGATCAAATAAGTCTTACAGTATAAACGAACCCCTAATTCAAACATTGAAATTTTTGAGAGACATAATAAATTTGGATCATCCTATTTCCTCATTTTGAACCCTTTTTTTCGCTGAAAGAACCTATTAAAGTCCACCACAATACAATACCTAATTGTTGGTATGAAAAAAATTTTGTAATAGGAAAGACTCAACTCTTATCTTTTTACAAATCAATTCTGAAAAAATAAAATCTTTTCTATTTGATTTAATTTATAAAAATTATCAAAACGTTTTCATTTCTTGGTGTCAAAATAAATAAGATATGTGGTGTAAAAATAGAGAATCTATTCTTTTTTTTTTCCTTAAATAAAGATAAGATCTCTGAGGTTATGTAATGCTTACTCTCAAACTCTTTGTTTATACCGTAGTGATATTCTTTATTTCTCTCTTCATCTTCGAATTCCTATTTAATGATCCAAGACATAATCCTGGACGTGAAGAATAAAAAAATAAGTGTTTTCTTGCTTGATTTTTATGAATGTTATAATATTATTAAGATTTTATCTATTCCAATTCCACATCATCAAAAAAGAAATGGAAAGAGAGGGATTCGAACCCTCGGTACGAATAACTCGTGCAACAGATTAGCAATTCGATGTTTTAGTCCACTCAGTCATCTCTCCTAATTGAAAAAGGATAAGTACTATCTTACATTACATAAAAAGTAATGCAAAAAAAAAAAAAAAATACCTCATTTACTTTTTTGACACTTTACTTTTCTTTTTGTATAGATTATTAATTTTATATAATACAATTTTTATTTATATATGCATTACTCTTATTAGAAATTTCATTTAGATAAAGAAAAGGCTCGAAAGAGATATTTTGAATAAAATATAAAAAAAAGATTATCTCTTTGATTTTTATCATCCAAACGGTCTTTTTTTTATTTCCACACCCTCGCTTGGTCTGTACCTAATTGGACCTTTTTTTTTTTTACAACGAATGAAATCATACTACTAAATCATAGCTAAAATGATTTATTTTTTTTATTTAAAAATGTGTTTATGATAAAGAATCAAAGAGTCATTTATTTATTTTTGGTTATTTTATTTTTTATTTACATTTATTAAAATAAAAGAAAATCTTAATTATAATATATTAATAATATAATATATTTATATATTGACAATATAATATATGTTTTATTTTAAAATTTTACATTATATTATTTATTTTATAATAAATTCTTTTATAATAAATTTTATTATATTTTTTTCTAAAAAATATCTTTAAATATATTAAAATAAGAGAAACATGGATTCTTGCTAATACATTTTTATGTTTTGACCTAAGGCCTTTTGTTGAGCCCTATCTATCAAAATTCCTCCAGCAAAAGAAAAAATAGACCTTCTTATTTTATTTAGTTATTAAACTAAATAACTCAAATGAGTCATCTTTTATTAATTTCACTAGATCTCTTGACAAAATGCGTCAATGCTTTAACTTTCAGGATTTTTTTATTCTATTTTATTTTGATTACGCTCAATTATCTTGTTCGACAAAAGGTCCTTTTATATACAATAATCGCATTGTAGCGGGTATAGTTTAGTAGTAAAAGTGTGATTCGTTTTATTAACCCCCTTAATAGTTAAGGGGTCATTTGATTTGGTTCATCTTACGATCAAAAACTTTATTTCTTAAAAGAATTTAATCCTTTACCTTTTAATGAAAAATTCAAGGAAGAGTATACATTCTCATGATTTGTATCCAAGAGTCAATTATAAATTGAAAAATTAATTAAATTATGAAATTATGACACATAATTTTTGAATTGGATCGCTATTTCCAATTGAATAAATATGAGAAAAGGATCCATAGATAAAGATACAAAATTTGTTTCTAATCGTAACTAAATCTTCAATTCAATTTTTGTTTTGTATAGAAAACATTTAACAAAATAGATGAACAATAACTTTAGTTTACTAGAGACATCGACATATTGTTTTAGCTCGGTGGAAATGAAATACTTTTCTTAAAGATTCTATTAAATAGCATTAGAGAACGAAGTAACTAGAAAGATTGTTATAATCTCTCTGTTTTAGAAGGATCATCTATAAAGTAAATTGTTTTGAATTGAATGCATTTAGACAAAAAAGCTAACATAGATGTTATGGATCACATTTTTACTTCGTTCTCGTCTTTGTTATATCTGGGAATTTATCCATCTTCCATAAAGTAGCCAAATGAAACCAAAGTTTCATGTTCGGTTTTGAATTAAAGACGTTAAAAATGATGAATCAACGTCGATTATAACCCTTAGCCTTCTAAGCTCACGATGCGGGTTCGATTCCCGCTACCCGCTTTAGATTCCTCGTTTTTATATTATCGAGATAATATCTATTTGAACATGTATTAGTTCACTTCATTGAAGTGAATTAATACATAATTCCTAAAATTGTCTCACATATTCTTTATTTTTTTCGAGCAAAAGATAGTAAAGTAAATTAAATGAAAAAAAAAATCAAAATGAGAAGTGTCCATTGCCTAATGGATAGGACAGAGGTCCTCTAGACCTTCGGTATAGGTTCAAATCCTATTGGACACAATTTATTTCCATATATATTTCTATGTTAAGAAAGAAATATTGAATGATTTGAATAAGAGATGCTTACTTATACTATATTTACTTATGTTATATATATTATATACTTATTTAATACTTAGAAACTTATATTATTATTAAATGAAAATGAAATTAATTAAATTAAAGAATAAAGATTAAGAATAATCGATTTCTTTTATTTATTTATAATTATTCTTGGAGTAGAAAACGTTCTATTTGATCCTAAATAGCTTCTTTCAAAACGACTTCTGCTTCCTTAGTCAATGTCTTGGTAAAGAATATAATTGCTTGGAATTGAGGCTTATTCGTTTTTAAGTAAGTACGTAACTCAACAAGAAATTTTCTTACCTGTCCAAGTTCTAATGAATCAAGATAACCATTTATTCCGGTATAAATCATCATTATCTGTTCTTCCATCGTGAGAGGGGCTGATTGGGATTGATTGAGTAACTCACGTAATCGTTAACCTCTTGCCACTTGATTCTGAGTAACTTTATCGAAATTAGAAGCAAATTGCGCAAAGGCTTCTAATTGAGCGAATTGAACCAATTCCAATTTTAATTTCTAGCTACTTGTTTCATAGCTTTAATTTGAGCTGTAGATCTTACTCGGAAGATAGAAATACCTATATTAATAGCAAGTCTGATTCCATCATTGAATAGATCGGTGCATAAGAATATTTTTCCATCTATAATGAAAATTACATTAGTCGGAATATAAGTAAAAATGTTTCCCGACTGGGTCTCAACTATTGGTAAAGCAGTCATACTTCCTTCATTTAACTGAGAGCTTGATTTAGTGGCTCTTTCGAAAAGGTGTGAATACAAATAAAAAACATCTCCTAGATAAGCTTCACGACCAGGTAGTCTTCGTAATAGAAAAGACATTTGGCGATAAGCGTGTGCTTGTTTGGAAGGATCATTATAAATGATTATCACGACCAGGTAGTCTTCGTAATAGAAAAGACATTTGGCGATAAGCGTGTGCTTGTTTGGAAGGATCATTATAAATGATTAAAGTGTGTCGTTCATGGTACATAAAATATTCAGCCAAAGCAGCTCTCGTACAAGGTGCGAGATTTTGTAATCTGGTTAAAGAATTTTCCGTTTTAGCTACCACAATAGTTTACTCCATTGCCTCTTTTTTTTGGAAAGTGGTCACTACCTGAGCCATAAAAGATGCTTTTTCACCAATAGCTACATAAACACATATTACATTTTGCCTTTGTTGATTGAGAATTATATCTGTGGCTACTGCTGTTTTACCGGTCTGTTTGTCCCTAATAATTAATTCTCCCTGCCATGTCCTATAAGGATCATCGAATCAATAGCAATAAGTCATATTTGAAAAGGCTCATATACGAAAAGTCTCAAAATAATACCTGAAGCAAGAGATTCAATTAACCGAGATTCAAAAGCTGAAATCTCACCTCGACCATCAATAGGTTTAGCCAGGACATTTATAACATAACCTAAATAAGCCTCACTCTTGGGTATCTAAGCAATTTTTCCTATTGCTTTGATAGAACTTCCCTCTCGCATCATCAAACGGTCACCCATTAATACAACACCAATATTATTTGATTCTAAATTCAAGGCAATGCCTATCGTACCCTCTTCAAATTCTACTAATTCACCTGCCATTACTTCATCAAGACCATAAATACGAGTGATACCATCGCCTACTTGAAGTATGGTACTGGTATTTATAATCTTTACTTCTCTATTGTATTGCTCAATACGTTCACGGATAATATTACTAATTTCGTTGGCTCAAATGGTTACCATGAGTATTTCCTAATTCTTTTTTTAAAAAATAATGCCTATAATAAAAGTAAAGGACTAATCAATTATTACTGTCATCACCCCAAACATACCAATATTAGCATTAATGGTATGTAAATGTAACTCCTTAAACAACTATTCAAAGTTCCTATAGCTCCTTGTAAAGCTTATTGGAAAACTCGTTGTCGAACTTGATTAATCGCTCTTTGTTGCTCAAAAAAATGGTTTCATTTTTGTAATTTTCTAATTGTTCCAAAGTCTTATAAGCTGAATTAATCAAATTTGATTTTTCTCGTTCTATCTCAGAGTATCCATTCACTCAAAATTGATCTGCCTCCATTTCTACTTTGTGTAAGCAAGCTCGGGCTTTTTCTAACTATTCAATGCCCCTCCCCCTCCCCTCGTGCATAGCTCTTCTGAATTTTGAATAGTATTCAAGATCCTTTATTTTCAATTATCTAATAAATCACTTAATGAAAGTGGATTATCTTTACATTCATTTCAAAAAATTCCATGATCCCTTCTCGAACCAAACAGGAATCTTTCGATTCATTTGGCTCTCACGCCTTCAATCACTTATACTTATGGGGGTTAATTCACATATCTTTTTTTAAATATAATGAGCCTATCCTCTCCCTCTTTTCTCTATAAATGTTCAAAAAAAAATCGAGGATGATCACTAATCCAAGACTGGAATATTCAGAGGATTCTTCTGACTAACCAAAAATACATAATTGTCAGCAAAGTTGTTTCTTTTTTTTTTCAAATCCAAATAATTCTTCTTACTTTATACCTACATCAGCAATTTAGTATTAGAAAAAAAAGGGTGTAGCTTTAACCATGTTAATGATCCCAAATTTTGTGTTGATAGAAAATCAAAGTAAAGTAGATTTACCAATGAATCACGAAATGCAATGTTCTTAAATATGATTTTTAAATTTATTCAAAAGTAATTTGTGGGATCGTACACCTCCCTGTTCTAAAGTGCAACTGGGTGGATCCAGCCGATTCTTGAAATAAACAACTCGCACACACTCCCTTTCCAAAAAAGATCAATACACCAAGCACTACACTTAGATTTATTTGGATTTGTCGCTAAAATATCGGTATTAAACCCGAAACTCCCTGTGGATGGCTAGTGACCCAAGGAAAGGAAAGAATCAGTTACATTTTTCATATAATCTCCTTAAAAAAAAGAATATAGTTTTTTTGTATTGTATTGCTTATTTTTTATATTTCTATTCTATATGTTTTTATATATTTTTATATTTTATAATTTTTTATTTAATAATTTATTTAATTATTTAATATAAATTGAATAATTAAATTATATTTATTTATTTTTAGTACCTATTTCTAAACAGAGTCAAAAATCTATTCTATTTAGAAATTTATTTTTTATTGAAAATTATCAATAATGATAATATTTATTAGAATTTAGTTAGAATTTGAGAGCAAGTCTCATGTAAATTTCAAAATACTTCTTTTTTGTTTTGCAACACTCTTTAGAAAAAGTTTTCCCTTGGACTCAGAATAAGAAAGGGAAGGAAAGAAAGCAAGCCGGTGTGTTAATTCCTTATCCTCAAAATAGTCCTTCCCATGGATTATTGTCCTAACGAATAAATAATTGTGGGAGTGAAATCTTGATATGATTCGAAAAAGAAAAGAGCAAGTCCCCGTCCATAAAATAAGAAAAAAATATGTGATTTTTCAGATTTATAAGATTAAACAAAAAGATTCGCAAATAAAAGTGCTAATGTTACAACCAGTCCATAAATTGTTAAAGCTTCCATAAAAGCTAGACTTAGCAATAAAGTACCTAGTATTTTTCCTTTTGCCTCAGGTTATCTCATGATACCTTCGACAGCTTGGCCCGCAGCTATACCTTGACCAACTCTAGGTCCAATAGAAGCAAGTTCGATGGCCAACCCAGCAGCAATAACGAAACTAGTAGAAATCAATGAATTTATGGTAAGTTCCTCGCACCAAAATAAAGAAATGGTTAAGGATACAATCATCCAATGAATTATGACTTCATTATTCCATTGCTAAGATTTACCCAGCCAAAGTAACTAAGAACTCCGAATTGAAGTAATAATATTATTGAACCATCAAAACTACTTCGATATCTCTTTTGTAGTTCCTATCCACGGGATTTTTATGAATCCAGTGAACCATTCTTTGAATCCTTCGTTCTTTTTCTTTATTTCATCTCTTTATTGATTCAATTCACAATCAAGATGAAACGTAAGAACATCTATTAGAATCCCTATCTAAATTCACAACAGTAGGTTGAATTAGATACATCTTTAGTTCATATATAACTAGTCAATATCTAATATCACATATACATATGTTTCTTCCATAGCATAAACCAACTATTCTTATTTGAATCTTAGATGAAACCAGATTCTAGAATTTTTCTTCGAAACATCCACAAGAATTGGCTTATAAACATTAGATTACATATACCTAATTCTACCCCATAGTTCATTATTTAATGGATTTTTCTATTCTAATACTCCTTCTAAGAGTTATTAGTATTTATCAAATCTATTCCTATCTAACGGAATGCTATTGGATTAAATGATAAAGATGTTGAGAAAAAGATGGCTTTTCCCATATGAAATGAAAATTGGATTCATGTAGCAGAAGAAAGGTTTTCCATCACTTAGCCAGAAAGATAAGTGGTCATGAAATAGGGATTAAGTGGAACGGAATTAACTGGGTGGTAGAGTCTTGGAAACACCTGTTTCTTCCATATTTTGGACCTTAGCTCCATGGAACAATATGCTATTGCTAAAACATGAAAGAATTGAAATCTTAGATCAAAACATTATGTATGGATGGTATAAACCACCTAAACAAGAATTCTTGAATAGCAAACAACCAGTACTCACTACATCAAAAATTTTCATTAATGAAATATGTAAATCCATTGAAAAATAAAAATATGCAAGTTAGATGAAATGGTTGTTGCTATCTGCTTCAATAACGAATCATTGATTAACTGAATAATTAAATAAAATAGATAGACCTTTTTCTTCGTATCAAGTCGATGGATCTTCTCAATTAGAAGATCTCTTATATGGATAATACACATTTCAAATTGACCTTATAATTTTTTTGTTCCGAAGCAAAGATATCTACGAGGCTGTTCGCCCTACTCAGATATTCATGACTAAGAAGAACTGGATTCTCTTTCAGATAGATCCTGAAAAGAGAAGGAAGGCTGGAATGCCACCAGGCATCTATTATTGAATTCACCCTGACCTGATAGTCCTAATTTTATTTTGGGAACGTCCAGTGCCAAAGTCACTGAATGGGTAAGTCACTAATCCCTAAAACAGACTATGTAATGTACTTTGTCTGTTGGGTTACGAAGAGGGGGCATTTTACCAGAGGTTTATATTGTATCAATCTACCTTTGTGTGAATCCTATTAAAGCATACACTGGGGGGGCGCAGGGCGGATGATTTGAAAGCGGACTTCCCATTCATTACATAGAGAAAGAGAAGATTGCCAAAATTTTATGATCCGCTGCCCAACTTATTCCAATTCAATGAGCATTTCAATATTATGCCTTGAAGAAGACTCGAACCTCCACGCTCTTTAGCGTAAGATTTTGAGTCTCGTGTGTCTATCATTTCACCACCAAGGCATCTTGAAAGTGAATCATATTCCATGAATATGATATCTATCTAGTGTGATGTATGGAATATATGATAAAAGGTGGAATGTTGGAGTATGTCTATTGATTGGTCATGTCATATAGGCTCGAATAGGACATCCAATTGCTTCGACTTGAATTATCCAAAGGATGTCTTATATATAATATATTAATTATTAAAAAGATGGATAATCAAACCTATTTCTCGATTCAATATAAGCCCAATAGTGAATAGTGTCCCAAATAACAAGAGATATGTAAAAAATAGGTCCAATTATGCCTGTTCTTAATCCTAAATAGATTGTAATGACGTAGGGATCCATATATAAACATAGTATCTATTTAGATACGGCCGAATGACCCTTTCTCATAATGAGAATGTATATAAACTTATTCTAGTCTAGTCTGACATGGAATGAACTTATCATTATGGAATTGACTCGATCATTAGATTATAGACTATAAGTTCATAACTTTAGCCCATTCTTATTTTGGGCAGAACCGATCTACTAACTTTTGATTCCAGTTAGTACTAGTAAGAGGGATCTTGAACTAAGAAATAGATTTTAGAAACTAACTAAAAGCTACAAAATGGTATCCTGAGCAATTGCAATAATCAGGTTCATTGATATTCTTGGTACAGTAGATGCTATCACACATATATACTCAATTCGATGGAATTGTTTGATCTTAAAGGGGATCTCCTATAATTTCTCTTCGATAGAAAGAACACTCGCAAGGAGTCCTATCGAAACCAAGAAATATAGGCTTACCTGCCATCCTCACCAAAATAAATGGAGTTTTCTGAAAAAACCTGCTAGTTGAGGAAGACCTCATAGGGATGAGAGATATAAAGTTAAAGAGAGAGCCAAAAAAGGATCTTTTATGTATAATCCTACATAATCTCGAATGCAAGCAAAAGTTCCTAGATTCATGGAGATATAAAACAACATAGAAGTTATCATGCTCGCATATCCACCATTCGAGTCTCCAACAATTATTCCAATAATTACATATCTGATTTGACTTATGGAAGAATATGCAAGCCTACGTTTCATGCTTGTTAGAGTAATAGCAATAAGATTCCCCAATATCATGCTAAGAATAACTAAGATTTCTAGAAAAAAGATGCCATTCATTTGATGAGAAATAAAAAGGAATATCAAAAATTCGAGTAGCTAAAGCTAAAGCAGTAACTTTCGAAGTAAAAAAAAAAAATGACTAGTATGGGAGAGTCAGAGTCGAAAAGAGGATTCCTCACTTCTTTCTCTCATTCAAAATCGTGCATGACACTTTCATCTCGCACGGCTCCTAAGTGATAAAAGTAAAGAAGAACTCATATTCTTTCTTTTTTAATTACCTTCCCCGCGTATGTACAAGATCGAATCCATTTGATTTCTAAAACATATTACTAGTCCTTAACTTTTTGAGGAATCCTTCATCAATGGTTGTGAATGACTGATTTTTCTCAATCTTTTTGACCTCGGTTTCGTAGGAGTAAGTCAGAAAGATTAAGAAATAAAACCATTTGATTTGATTTGTTCTTAATAACCATGAGATGATCATCTTAGGGTGATCTTTTTGTTGACAAATGCTCTTATTACACTCATAATGTCTAAAAGATGAGAACCAACTATGTAGCATCTATATCAAGAATTCAAGTACTATATACGTCATCAGTCCAATCCTTTGTAGAACTACCCTAATAATGAACTTGCAAAATGGATTTGTTTATCATAAAAAGATTCATTTTTCCTGACCCCTACTTCACCTTAATTGTTATTTGAACAAGTCAAAGTTATGTCTTGGTCTGAGTGGGGATAGCATTTCTCTTTTGCATGTCCATGGAGTTTTGAAAAATCCAAATATCTCAGAGATAGATAATAGATAAAGAGGTAGGAATTTATCAAACAAATCACACTTTTTCGTATACATCAGGAGTCCATTCATGAGAAGGGGGGTTGGAGAAAGCTTCAACTTAATTCCTTCAGTGATGAATATAATCGCAATTAAAATTCTTGGAGAATTATAAATTTGTGTATTGGTAAGACTATTCACTATTTCTTGAAGCTCAATCTCTCCCCCGGATGAACCATATAGCCAAGAGAAACCATGAACCAAAATAAAAGAGCTTGCCCCACCTATGAGTAAATGTTTTATAGTAGCCTCATTAGACCATACATCTTTCTTGGTATATCCAAATAATAGTTAAGAGCATAAACTGAAACATTCTAGAGCTATAAAGATAGTTATTAAATCGTTAACATTACATAAAAATATTCCTCCTAGAGTAGCTATTAATACGAATAACAGAAACTTTGTTATAGCCTTTTTTGTACATTCAATGTATTCTACTGATAGAGGAATACAGAGAGTTGAACATAGTAAAATAAGAAATTGAAAGATTTCATTGAAATTTTTTGTTCGAAAATTTCCTGAATAGCTAATCATAGGTTCTTGTCTCCATCGAAACAATAGGGCTGTTATGCTCATTACTAAACTTGTTGAAGAGTTGAAATACAACGTTATATCTTTTTGATCAAAGTTTGAATCAATCATTAGAGGAACAATTAGGCCAAAAATTAGGATACATTCTAGGAAAATAAAACGTCCATCGAAGAGAAGCAAATGAAAGGCTTTCATAAAAATTCTCCTAGAATCGAGAATGAAATCTTTATTCTATACATGCCAAATCATGAATTAGTAACTGCATCCAATCTTCAAAAAAATCCCAATTGTTTTAAACTTTTTATTTTTGGAATGGAATATTTACAGAATCCTCATGAATAAGATCAAACCTTATTCCATGGGATTTACATGAGATTCCTCTTTCTTATTCTGAAGCAATTCCCTGGGAGCGCTTAGTTGATCCACGATTTATGTTTCATCTTTTGTTTCCTTTTCATTTGTTTCGAGAAATAGATCGATCAACTTTGATTTTTTCTTTTTCTGTTGATTCTTTCTCGATCGAGATGTATGGATCCATGGATCTATGTGTCTATATAGATCCTGTTCATGGATTAACGAAAATGTGCAAAAGCTCTACTTGCCCCTACCATTCTACGAGTCTTTTCTTTTTGGGTATGGCATTGCCACTCCCTTTGATAGCATCTACTAATTCAAAACTTACTTTGAAAGCCATATTTTGACCAAACGTTTTCGGGATGCCCCTAATATCCAACGAATAGCAAGTGCTTTTCCTTGTGTGGATCCTATTTCAATGAGAACTTGATGAGTTGATCTGCCTACACATCTTGCTTTTACTGCTATATCGGGAGTTATTCCACATATTGCTTGACGTGAAATAAATAGTGGATTTGTTTATGTCTTTTGTTGAATCTTTTTGAAGGCTCGATAAATAATTTGATAAGCCAATGATTTTTTTTCATGTTTCAGAATATCGTTAACCAACATGTTAATTAATCAATTATGATAAATTGGATCAGATTTTACAGTTTTTTCTTCTATAGTGTCTCTATGTGACATGAGCATGAAAGGGGTTCAAGAATCAGTTTTCCTTTTATAAGGGCTAAAATCATTTATTTTAGCTTTTTGACCCCATATTATATGGTAGATCTCCCTCTAAACCATACATACGACTTTCATTGAATACGGCTTTCCACATAATTCTATATGTATCTATGAGATCGAGTATGGAATTCTGTTTACTCACTTTAAATTGAGTATCCATTTCCTTTCTTTTCCTACTAGGATTAGAAATCCTGTATTTTACATATCCAAACGATTGAGTCCTTCGGTTTTTGAAATAGTGTAAAAAGAAGTGTTTCAAATCATTGCTATTTGACCCAAACCTGTTTTAAAAAAGTCAAGGCATTTTGAATTGTTTGTTGACATGGACAAAGTCAGGGAAAACCTCTAAAATTATTTCGATATTGGACCTTGGACATATAATAGTTTCGAATCAAATCTCTTGAGAAAGAAGATCTTTTGTCTCATCGTAGCCTACTCTAGTCCCCTTACAAAACTTTCGTTATTGGGTTAGCCATATATTTCACATATTTCCAGCGATTCACATGGCATCATCAAATGATACAAGTCTTGGATAAGAATCTACAATGCACTAGAATGCCCTTGTTAACAATCCTTTACTCCGACAGCATCTAGGGTTCCTTGAACAATGTGATATCTCACACTGGGTAAATCTTTAGCCCTTCCCCCTCTTACAAAGACTAAAAAATGTTCTTGTGAATTATGGCTAATACCAGGTATATAGGCAATGATTTCAAATCTAGAGGTTAATCGTACTCTGGCAACTTTACGTAAGGCAGAGTTTGATTTTTTGCGGGTAATAGTGAAAAAATTGACAGATAAGTCACCCTTACTGCCACTCCACAGAACCATACATGAGATTTTCACCTCATATGGCTCCTCGTTCAATTCTTTCGAAGTCATTGGGTCCTTTTCCTCGTTTGAGAATCTCCTTCCTTATTCCACTCTGTTCTGAAGACTAACTAGGACAAACTTAGTCATATTTTCATGTTCCAATTGAACACTCTCCATTTTTTATTATTCTCAAAGGAGAAGATTCTTCTTTTTACTAAACATGTGCGGATCCAATCACACTATCTTATAATAAGAACAAGAGATCTTTCTTGACCAATCCCTTTGCCCTTTATTCTTCAAGAATCAGAAAGATACTTTTTCAAGTTTGAATTGTTTCATTTGGAATCTGGGTTTTTCTACTTCATTTTTGTTTACTTATTTATTATTTTTTTCTCTTTCTTTTTTTATTTTATTCCCTTCTATCATTCCTTCCTTAAGTCCTATAGGTTTCATCCTATGGAATATGACCCATTTTCTCAATGAGTGAATGGTGCGAAATAAATTAAATCAGATTGATTTTCGATCAAAAGCACTATGTGAAATCTTTAGTTTTTTCCTCTTTCTCTATCCTTATCCCATAGGGACAACACTTGAATCAATAGAGAATCTTTTTTTTCGTATCTATATGAATCGATATTATTACATTCTAATTCCTAATCCCGAATTAGATCCCAAATTGACGGGTTAGTGTGAGCTTATCCATGCGGTTATGCACTCTTTGAATTGGAATCCATTTTCTAAAAGATCGTAGCTTTCATGCTTTGGTGGGTCTCCGAGATCCTTTCAACGACTTATGTTATGTTAAAGGGGTATCTATATGATTTGATGATTGCATAAATCCCGCAATAGCAATGAAACTGAGGAAAGTATACATAAGTATATAGAAAAGACAGTTCTTTTCTATTATATTAGTATTAGATTAGTATCAGTTAGTGATCTCGGCTCAGTGAGTCCTTTCTTCCATGATTAATTATTGGCACCAGTCCTACATTTTGTCTTTGTGGACCGAGAAGAAAGGAGGCTCAGCAAGAAGAGAATTACACGATAAAAGCAAGGAGGTCAACCTTTTTTAAATATACAACATGGATTCTGACAATGCAATGTAGTTGGGCTTTCATGTTGATCCAAATGAATCATCTTTTTTGTGGAGGTAAATCTTTGCCTGCTAGGCAAGAGGATAGCAAGTTACAAATTCTATTTCGATAGGATATGTATTTTTATTACTATGAACTTGATGGTAGTTAATTATAGGGTTACCATTATCCTTTTTGCAGTGACGAATCTTGTATGTGTTCCTAAGAAAAGGAATTTTTCAATTTCTCGGGGTCTTAAAGGGGCATGAAAACACATAAGAACTCTTGAATGGAAATGGAAAAGAAATGTAACTCTAGTTCCTTCGAAAATGGGAAGATCTTTGGCGCAAGAAGAAAGGGTTGATCCATATCATCTTGACTTAGTTCTGATTTTTCTATTTTTTTAAGAAAAGAATACCATTTCTCCTATCGAATAGAACATGCTGAGCCAAATCTTATTCATATAAAACAAGCTTGATTTAGATCAGAGAATCGTTTGGTTTTATGTTATGAAACCATGTCCTATGGCTCGAATCCGTAGTCAATCCTATTTCCGCTAAGAGTAGTTGACAATCAAATCCAACTTTTTCCATTATTTTCATTTCATATCCGTAATAGTGCGAAAGGAAAGCCCGACTCCAAATTATTTAAGAATAGTGGCCTTGAGTTTCTCGACCTTTTGCCTTAGGATCAGTCAGTTTTATTTCTTGATGGGGGAAGGGATATAACCCAGTGGTAGAATGCCACCTTGACGTGGTAAAAGTCATCAATTTGAGCCTGATTATCCTTGAACTCTTTAACTTGCTCCCCCACTATGATCGAATAAGAATGAATAAGAGGCTCGTGGGATTGACGTGAAAGGGTAGGGATGGCTATATTTTTGGGAGTGAACTCTACACGAATATAAAGCACATGGATACAAGTTATGCCTTAGAATGAAAGACAATTCCGAATCAGCTTTGTCCACAAACAAGGAAGCTATAAGTAATGCAACTATGAATCTCATGGAGAGTCCGATCCTGGCGCAGGATGAACACTAGTGGCATGCTTAACACATGCAAGTCAGATGAAAAGTGGTGTTTCCAGTGGCGGACAGGTGACTAACACATAAGAACCTACCCTTGGGAAGGGAACAATAGCTGTTAATACCCCATAAGCAGAGGAGCAAAAGGAGGAATCCACTCGAGAAGGGCCTCGTGTCTGATTAGCTAGTTGGTGAGGCAATAGCTTACCAAGGCGATGATCAGTAGCTAGTTTGGGAGGATGATTAACCACACTGGGATTAAGACATGGCCCAAACTCTTACAGGAGGCAACAGCAGGGAATTTCTCGTAAGAGGGGAAAGCCTGATGGAGTAATGCTGCGTGGAGGTAGAAGGCCCATGGGTCGTGAACTTCTTTTCCTGAAAAAGAAGCAATGACGGTATCTAAGGAAGAAACATCTTCTAACTCCGTGCCAGTAGTTATAGTAATATAGAGGATGTAAGCGTTATCTAGAATGATTGGGTGTAAAGCATCTGTACATGGCTTTTAGAGTACGCCGTCAAATCCTAAGGCTCAACCCTGGATAGGCAGTGTAAACTGCCAAGCTAAAGTACGATAGAGGCAAAGGGAATTCCCAGTGAAGTTGTAAAATGCGCAGAGATCGAAAAGAACATTAACAACAAAAGCACTCTACCAGGCCAACACTGACACTAAGAGACAAAAGTTAGGGGAGCGAATGGGATTAGATAACCTAGTAGTCTTAGCCGTAAACGATGGATACTATGCACTATGCATATCGACCCTGTAGTGCTGTAGCTAATGCGATAAGTATCCCACCTAGGGAGTACGTTCGCAAGAATGAAACTCAAAGGAATTAACGGGGACCTGCACAAGCAGTGAAGCATGTTGTTTAATTTGATGCAAAGCAAAGAACCTTACCAAGGCTTGACATGCCACGAATCCTCTTAAAAGAAAAGGGTGCCTTCGAGAACGTGGACACAGGTGGCGGATGGCTGTCGTCAGCTCATGCTGTAAGGTGTTGGGTTAAGTCCTATAACGAATGCAACCCTCGTGTTTAGTTGCCACCGTTGAGTTTGCAACACTGAGCAGACTACCAGTGATAAGCCAGAGGAAGGTGAGGATGATATCAAGTCATCATGCCGCTTATGCCTTGGGTGACATACGTGTTACAATGGCCGAGACAAAAGGTCGCGATCCTGCAAGGGTGAGCTAACTCTAAAAAGTCATCCTCAGTTCGGATTGCAGGTTGCGACTTGCTTGCATGAAGCCAGAATCACTAGTAATCGTCGATCAGCCATACGATGGTGAATTCATTCTCAAGCCTTGTACACACCACTTGTCACGCTTGGGAGCTGGCCATTCTCGAAGTCATTACCTTAAATGCAAGGAAGGGGATGCCGAAGGCAGGGCTACTGAGTAGAGTGAAATTGTAACAAGGTAGCCGTATAGAAGGTGTGGCTGGATCACCTCTTTTTTAGGGAGAGTTAATGCTTGTTGGGTATTTTGGTTTGAAACTATTTCACATCAAAAAGAAGATATCTATGTCTAAGTTCAACTTGGAGATGGAAACCTTTTTTCCTTTTTCGACGGTGAAGTAAGACCAAGCCCATGAGCTTATTATCCTAGGTCGAAACAAGTTGATAGGATCCCTTTTTACACCCCCATGTTGCCATACCAAATATGACACTTGGGCTAAGATTCAAGCTGGTAATTTTTCTTACGTCCCCCCCCTCCCTGAGAGGCCAAGTATCATATACGCCCCTAAAATAAAGAGCCTTGAATACTAGAAGAAAAGCCCCCATACCTAATAAAATTAAGTGAATACCCAAAAATTATGGTCATTTTATTTCTATCTTTCCATACATGACCAAAAAATGGAAAAGATTCTTTAAGAGTCTTAGGGCTCAGTAGTGCATGATAAATACTGCCAAAGCCCAAAACAATGAAGGAAATTAAGTGAAGTACTCTAGATACAAAGTATGGAAAGGTGTCTATAACTTCTTACCTAAGACCTACCCCTCACCCTAGAGTAGCTAGGTGGGGAAGTAAAATTAATCCTTGTTCATACATAGGCTTTTTTGGTACAAATGAGCCACTTCAAATAGGTTTATTGCTCTGGCCCAGAATATGATTAATCCGACATGGGCTACATGAGCTCCCAATAATTTATTGGATAAATTGATAAATCGAGCATTTTCGACCCATTAAGTGAAACTAGTGGTTTCTTGGTCATAAGCAGCTAAAGCTGAAGTTCTATTAAAGAGCGTTTCCACGTGGTAGAACCTCTTCAGGGAATATAAGGTTTTCATGAGGTTGATCTTGAGCCGCCATCCCAGCACGAATACCTTCATTTAAAAGAATATTTTTGGTGTAGAAAGTCTCAAATTCAGGATTTTTCGCTGCACAGATTTCTTGGGAAACGAAGTCATAGGCACGTAAGTTCAGAGCCAGACCAACTACTCCAAGAGCACTCCTCCATAAATCAATTACTAGTAGAAATAACATAAAGAAATGTAACCAACATTTATTAGAAAAAACAACCCCAAAGATTTGGGACCAAAAACGATTAGCATGACCATTGAATAAGTTTCTTTGCCTTAAGTTGGGTTAAAGCACGAAATGTATTTGTACCATCACCATTTTTAAATAAAGTATCTTCTATGGTAGTACCATGAATAACGCATAGCGAATTAGTGCCTAAGACATTGACAAGTCCCATCATATGAAATGGGTTCAATGTCCAATTATGAAACCCTTAGAAAAAGAGGATGAATCGAAAAATAGCTGCTACACCAAAACTAGGCATAAAAAACCAACCAGATTGACCTAATGGGTAAATTAGAAATATAGAAACAAACATAACAATTGGAGCAGAGAATGCGATTGCATTATAAGGTCATAATTGAATAGATCGAGCAAGTTCAAATTGATGTAACATGAAACCTATTAATCAGAAAGCATAGTGGAGAGCAACAGAAGTCCACAAACTGCCTAATTGACACAAACGAGTAAAATCTCCTTGTGCTTTAGGGCCCTATGAATACAATAAAGAATGTGCTAAACTATTAGAACAAGTAGAAACTGCAACGGTTAAGAAAGTGCAGCCTTCTAAATAGGAACTAGCCAATCCATGAGTATAACATGAAGTTATAAAGGTTGTACCTATGAACTAACCCCTAAAGCGAAATAGGCATAAGGAAAGAGCAATAGATTGGATCAACCCATAAAAACGAAGTGGTTTCTCTGTAACCAGTCATCCATAATATCAAATAAATCATTTTCATCTTTGATAAATTTACCAAGGGCTATAGTCATAGTGGTCCTCCTATTCAACTACTTCAACCATTTTCGAATACCTTATGTTATGGCATTTTCAGGGCGTTCGAGAGTTCGATCATTTATGTATGATTTAATTTCTCACGCGCTACTCCATAAATTTTAACCTTTATAATTTAATTGGTTTCAAATCTAAAAATTTTTTATTTTATTGGTCCTTAGGTAAATCCATGAACTCAGTTTGTTTATTCCTTCTTATTCTTTTCTTAATAATCATCTGAACCTAAATGATGAATTATCATATGACTCATTAATTAGATAGATCAATATTTTGAAAGAACTCTTCAATTCACTAAAGAAAGGATTCCTTCTCTTGATACTGGTTGATCCCTAAACCTACTTCTCTTGCTCCATCAACTAATCGTATTATTGGATCTTGTTTGTAATGTAAGATTGAGAAAAATAAAGATTTTTTTGTATTCTTTTAATTTCTATGTGTATTAAATTTTTTTAGTATCAACTATTTTTATTTTATACTTTATTCTTTCATTTTCTTTTCTTTATTATCTCGTTTGTTATATTTCCTTCAGCTAAATAGAGAACTCCAGTGTATATCTTTTCATTGCATGGGTTGAATCAAGAAATAAACTTAGAATTTTTTTCTATTTACTTTGATATGTCTACATCTATATGTCAGAAAAAGGGGAGAATTTCTTTTTTTTTTAAAATTCAATACAATATTAAATTAAATAATAAGAAATTGTAAATGAAAGTCTCTTGCTCATATCCACTCTCAATCACAGAGTCGAAACAAAAATCTCGTATGCAGCGATTTGGAAATATTTGATTAATGCGTGGAGCCATGATTTGATTTAGATTTATATATAATTTATATATAAATCTTATATAAATTGATCTTGTTATGTTCTAGAATCAAAGAAAGATAAGATATTGAAAATGGCTCTCAGGCTGTAATTTGGAATAAACCTTTCTTTATGGAGGAAGGGAATATCAATTCAATTTATTCCTTTTATTCCAATGGAACATCTTGAAGTAAGAAGATTAAATCAAAAATATCGACAGGTTCTTACAAAGTCCAAGAAATATGAAATAAAAAAAAAATCTACTATTTCAATTTCATCCCTATTGAATTTTAATATCAGAATAGTGGATATAGTCATGATTCAATGGGTTAGGTCCACTTACCTTTTCTTTTTCTTTTGTTGATTTCTAATCTTTACAATTGGAATAATGGAAAATAGAAATATATATTTGGCAATTCAAAAGATGACTTATTATTATTCATTATAATAAACAAATGTTTAACTCTCTTTTATAATTACTCTCTCTGACTTAGTACTTATTAGAATGATAACTTATGAGAATGAAATTCCAAAAATTAGAAATTATACAATTTCCAATTAAATTATTATACAGATACAGTTTCTTTATTATTACCAATATCAACATCTCTATTTTTCATTTAAACATGAGTACTAGCACTGCATTGGAGTTTTATGAAAAAAAAAGTAAAAGTCCCTTATCGGATTTGAACCGATGACTTAGGCCTTACCATGGCCTTACTCTACCACTAAATTAAAAGGGCCCATTTGGTTCAATTACTAAATGAGTCACTAGGTGAATAAGATCTATTTATACATATATATATATATATATTATAAGTGCATACAGTAGACTCATAGTGGCTAATAGCTCATTTAGGAATGAGAATTTGAATCTACATGCAATTTTACTTAATGGGTATAGGGAAAATTGGGTTTAGTGATATTAGATTTGATAAATGTCAATGCAATGAATTGTTTCAAAATAGAACTTAATTGCCCCCATAAAACAAAACAAAATTCATTTGATTGATACATACATGTATCTACCAATTTGACATAAATCCAAGATATTTTATCGAAGCATGTGGTGAAGAGATTAGGTTTGTCCCCTAAACCAAAATTTTAGAAAAAAATTCGCTAACTTGTTGATTCATCCTTCTTTCTAGATTTCTAGATTTATCTTGTGTTAATTTCCTGGCATAGTGTGACATAAGGATACGCCTATTTCATCTTAACAATGAGTAAATCAATGAATGAAAGTGAAAAAAAAGAAAAGAAAAGAAAAAAAATCCCTCTTTTATGTTTTTTTATATCAGACCAATCACTTCTCGAAAATATCATAGACTTCGTACTATTATGTATATTATATAATTATTATGTATATTATATAATATATAATAATATAAATATAAAAATCAATATAATATCGATTTATCTATAGAATTGTGATTAGAATGAATAATTCTTGAATATAAATGACGAATCAAAAAACTATATGGAATCATAAAAGATTGAAAGAGCTTTCAGATCTTGTGATACCATTCCATCATGTTGACAATTTCAAAAAACCAATCATACTATTTACAGTATGATGGTGGTCGGAGAAGTATGCCCCCATCATCTAGTGGTTCAAGACATTTCTCTTTCAAGAAGGCAATGGGATTCGACTTCCCCTAGGGCTAGGGTACTATGAAAGGAAGTTGATCATGGATTATCAGTAAATTTAAAATTGATTCTTCCTAGGGACAGACTGTAAATTCATTGGAAATATGTCTACGCTGGCGCAAGTCCAACTCAACCCAATAATTCGTTGTCCACCATGAAATGATATAACCCATTTTGTTTTCCATAAATGCCTATCAGATAGGGAAGAATAAAAAAAGTAAAATTTTCTGTATATCTTCACTTTTATTTCTATTTCTTTTTTATTTGCTCTATTTATTTTTTTTGTTCAATAAATTCTGATCTTGCTAACGATTTAGATTAATATCAGGATCATTAAGTACAAAGTTTAATGAATAAAGTAAAGTAAAGAAAAAAAAGTCTTTTTTTATTGAAAAATTGATTATCAATCGATTTGACAATAACGAAAGGATTACCAGTAATCTGTGTTGCTTTCGCTAAAGTGCATACATGTGTGGATATCAATATATCACTCGCGCCTCTGTTTGTTACAACATGGTGATTTAAATCTAAAATTTAAATAGAAATGGTTTAAATAAAATCATAAGAATATATATGTTGGACACTTTATTTCCCTAGGATTGTAGTTCAATTGGTCAGAGCACCACCCTGTTAAGGCGAAAGCTGCGGGTTCGAGCCCTATCAGTCCCGACGAATCAAAAAAAAAAAAACATCGACTATCCCTTTTCATAGAAAAGGGATACAAATGGCATAATTTTATTTTCAATAGTATCTTTGCTTTTTTTTAGTTTTGCTTTTTTTTTTCTTTTCTCATTTCTCATCAAACAAATATGGGAATCGCCATTACTTTAATCAATGCTGATTGAAGTAATGACAGAGAGACGTATGAGAATTGGTACAATTATATATAGCATCCATCATATTCAAGACTCCAATAAAAGGGTCTCTGCATTTTTCGATTGCTTCACATTCGTGTATGTAATAGAATGGAGTACTATGTGTTTTACGGGAGCACATATACAAATGGACTTATTTCTTATATAATACAAAATGAATTTAACACATTATATAGACTTGTCTGTAATTATTGAGAGTGAAGATATTATACATAACGTGACTATTAAACCAAAAAGTTTTCTTTTAGTTCAAAATGATCAATATGTAGAATCAGAACAAGTGATTGCTAAGATTCGTGCAGGAACATACACTTTTAATTTTAAAAACATATTTATTCAGACTCAGAAAGAGAAATGCATTGAAGTACTGGTATGTATCATGCACCTGAATTTGCATATAGTAATGTTTATTTCTTACCAAAAACAAGCCATTTATGGATATTATTAGGAGGTTCATGCAGATACAGTCCAGCTCCTCGTTCGCTCAATAAGGATTAAGATCAAATGAACATTCATTCTCTTTCTGTCGAACGAAGGTATATTTCTAGCCTCTTAGTGAATAATGATCAAGTGAGACACAAATTCTTTAGTTTGGATATTTCTGATAAAAAAATATGGGATTCCTGATTATTCAGAATTTAATCAAATCATAAGTACTGGTCATTGTAATCTCATAAATTTTGCTATTCTTCATAAGAATTTGGATTTATTAGCAAAGAGGCAAAGAAATCAATTTACCATTCCATTCCAATCAATTCAAGAACAAGAGAGAGAACTAATGCCATGTTCAAGTATCTCAATTGAAATACCCATAAATGGTTTTTTTTTTTTGTAGAAATAGTATTTTTGCTTTTTTCGACAATCGTTGATATAAAACAAAGAGTTCAGGAATTCTTAAATATGGAACTAGAGGGGTGCATTCAATCGTTAAAAAAAAGGATGTGATTGAGTATCGAGGAGTCAAAAAATTTAAGACAAAATACCAAATGAAGGTAGATTGATTTTTTCTTCATTCTTGAGGAAACGCATATTTTACCCAAATCTTCTTCATAATGGTACGAAACAATTGTATCATTGGAATAGATACACGAATCACTTTAAATACAAGAAGCCAAATAGGTGGATTGGTCTGCATAGAGAGAAAAAAAACTATTGAACTTAAAATCTTTTTTGGAGATATCTATTTTCTAAGAAAGACAGATAAGATATCCCGACATAGTGGCATCTTGATACTGCCAAGAAGGTGAAAAGTAAACTCTAAAGAATGAAAGAAATTAAAAAATTAGATCTATGTCTAATGGATCACACCTACCAAGAAAAAGTATCTTGTTTTGGTGTGAAAAGGATAATATGCGATTTTGAGTTATCAATTATATCCTTTATGAAAATGGCAAACTGGGTCGAGGAATTTCTGACACAAGTATTCAATTGGCTCGAAACTTGTTAATTCTTGAATTGGGACTAAGACAATAAAAGTTCTTCCATCGAAGAAGTCTGTACTTTCTTTGTTGAAGTGAGTACAAATGGTCTGATTCAAGATTTCATAAGAATCAACTTAGTGAAATCCCATATTTCGTATATCAAAAAAAAAAAGAACGATCTATCAGGTTTAGGATTAATCTCTGGTAATGGGTCAGATCGCATCAATCCCTTTTATTCCATTCACTTAGCCAAAATCATAAACCTATTCATACGTTGTTGAATAGAAATAAGGAATGCTAATCATTGATAATTTTGTCATCATCTAATTGTTTTTGAATAGGTCCATTCAATCATGTAAAATATCACAATGTGATAAAAAAATCTATTAAAATTAAAAAAAATCCTCTAATTACAATTAGAAATTCATCGAGCCCTTTAGGAACAGCCATTCAAATTGTGAATTTTTATTCATTTTATCGTTTAATAACTCATAATCAGATCTCGGTAACAAAATATTTTCAACCTAACAATTTAAAACATATTTTTCAAGTAATTAAATATTACTTAATGGATGAAAACGGGAGGATTTATAATCCCTATCGATGGAGTGACATCGTTTTGAATCCATTCAATTTAAATTGGTATTTTCTCTATCAAAATTATAATGAAGAAACGTCTACAATAATGAGTCTTGGGCAATTTATTTGTGAAAATATATGTATAGCCAAAAATGAATTGCACTTAAAATCGGGTCAAGTTTTAATTCTTCAAATTAACTTTGTAGTAATAAGATCAGCTAAGCCTTATTTGGCTACTCTAGGAGCAACTGTTCATGGACATTATAGAGAAATCCTTTATGAAGGAGATACATTAGTTACATTTATATATGAAAAATCGAGATCTGGTGATATAACACAAGGTCTTGTAAAAGTGGAACAAGTGTTAGAAGTACGTTCAATTGATTCGATATCGATGAACCTAGAAAAGAGAGTTGAGGGTTGGAACAAATGTATAACATGAATTCTTGGAATTCCTTGGGGATTATTGATTGGTGCTAAGCTAACCATAGTACAAAGTCGTACCTCTTTGGTTAATAAGATCCAAAAGGTTTATCGATCCCAGGGGGTGCAAATCCATAATAGGCATATAGAAACTATTGTACATCAATTAACATCAAAAGTCTTGGTTTCAGAATAGGGAATGTCTAATGTTTTTTTACCTAAAGAACTGATTGGATTGTTATGAGCAGAACGAACGGGACGTGCTTTAAAAGAAGCGATCTGTCATTGAGCCATCTTATTAGGAATAATGAGAGCATCTCTGAATACTCAAAGTTTTTATATCCAAAGCAAGTTTTCAAGAAACCACTCAAGTTTTAGCAAAAGATACTCTCCAGGGTCGTATCAATTGGTTGAAAAGCCTGGAAGAAAACATTATTCTAGGGGGGATGATCCTCATAAGTACCGGATTCGAAGGATCAGTGCACTGTTCAAAACCCAGCATTCCGTTGGAAATAAAAAAAATTATATTTATTTGAGGGGGAAATGAGAGATATTTTCTTCCACCACAGAGAATTATTTGACTCTTGCATTGCAAAGAATTTACATAATACATCCAATGATCTTTTATGGGATTTAATGATTCCTAAGAGTGGATTCATGGTTTAACTTAACTATTTGTTGTTTCCTGTAGTCATTTGATTTGTTAATTTGTTAACAGTAATAAAGATAATAATGAATAGAAAGTAACGGCTTGGATTGTATATAAACGGCCAATTTCTAGTAGAATAGAAGTTCTATTGGAACAGTTACTTATTTCAGGTACCTTCTTTCTCTCTCTTTTTTTTTTTTTAAAAAAAAGAGAAAGTGTGAGGAGAAATGGCAAAAAGATATTGGAACATCAATTTGGAAGAGATGATGGAAGCAGGAGTTCATTTTGGTCATGGTACTAGAAAATGGAATCCTAGAATGGCACCTTATATCTTTGCAAGCATAAAGGCATTCATATTACAAATCTGACTAGAACTACTCATTTTTTATCAGAAGCTTATGATTTAGTATTTGATGCAGCAAGTAAAGGAAAACAATTCTTAATTTTTGGGACAAAAAATAAAGCAGCTGATTCAGTGGTGCGAGTTGTAATAAGTGCTCGGTGTCATTACGTTAACAAAAAGTGGCTCGGTGGTATGTTAACAAATTGGTTCACTATAGAAATGAGACTTCATAAGTTTAGAGACTTGAAAATAGAACAAAAGACAGGGAGGCTCAACCACCTTTCGAAAAAAGATGTAGCTGTGTTGAAAAGACAATTATCTCACTTGCAAACATATCTAGGCGGGATTAAATACATGATGAGGTTGCCCGATATTGTAATCATCATCAATCAGCAAGAAGAATATATGGCTCTTCGAGAATGTATCACTTTAGGAATTCCAACAATCTCTTTAATCGATACAAATTGTGATCCCGATCTCGCAGATATTTTGGTTCCAATAAATGATGACGCTATAGCTTCAATTCGATTAATTCTTAACAAATTAGTATTCACGATTTGTGAGGGTCTTTCTACTATATAGAAAATCCTTGATTAATAATAAGATAAAAAATATTTTTTTTTGGGCGAGGGGGGGGGAGGACTCCCTAAATTTGTGGAATCAGTTACTACTCTTGAACCGCACAAAAGAAAAAGAAATAAAAATAACTGTGGACATTATATGATTAGTTTAGTTGGTATCCAAAACCAAAATATACAATTCAAGTAGGTAAGTCAAAAAAGAGAGATGGTTGAATCAAAATAATTTAAAGTTCTTATTTCTGTCAAGGGGCAATATGAATGTTATATCATGTTCCATCAACACGCTAAAAGGGTTACATGATCTATCTGGTGTAGAGGTAGGTCAACATTTCTATTGGCAAATAAGTGGTTTACAAGTCCATGCTCAAGTACTTATTACTTCTTGGGTTGTAATTGCTATCTTATTAGGTTCTGCCATTATAGTAGTTCGAGATCCACAAACCATTCTAACTAAAAACCAAAATTTCTTCGAATATGTTCTTGAATTCATTCGAGAAGTGAGCAAAACTTAGATTGGAGAAGAATATGGTCCATCGGTTCCCTTTATTGGACCTATATTTCTATTTATTTTTGTTTCTAACTGGTTAGGTGCGCTTTTACCTTGGAAAATCATATAGTTACCTCATGGGGAGTTAGCCGCACCTACGAATGATATAAATACTACTATTGCTTTAGCTTTACTCACGTCAGTAGCATATTTCTATGTGGGTCTTACCAAAACAAGGATTAGGATATTTTAGTAAATACATTCAACTAACTTCAATTCTTTTACCGATTAACATCTTAGAAGATTTCATAAAACCCTTATCACTTAGTTTTTGACTTTTCGAAAATATATTAGCCCATGAATTAGTAGTTCTTGTTCTTGTTTCTTTAGTACCTTTAATGGTTCTGTGATGTTCCTTGGATTATTTACAAAAGGCATTCAATCTGTTATTTTTGCAACTTTAGCTACGGCTTATATAAGCGAATCTATGGAGGGTCATCATTGACTATTTTTTGAAATAGTCTTTTTTCCCAATCCAATGTATGGATAATCTACTTAGGGAACATAAATATGCAAATACGGTACATACGATCTAGAGTAATAGCAAAACATATTACGATATTAGGAAATTGTAATTAAAAAAAAAAAGAGATCTAAAAGATATTTTTTCAAAAATTCCCGTTCGGTCCGTTTATTTATATGCCTACCTCCAATCAATATTCTCTTCATATTTATATTGTTTTGTTTGTTCAATTTCAATCAAATTAAATATTAGGAGAAAATAATTTGAATAAGAATTCTTATGGTATTAATTTATGCGTGTGATTAAAAATGATTAAAAAAAGATCTTTTTTTAAAACGATGCCCAGTTCCAATTTTAGTCGATCTTGTTCAATTCAATGATTGACCAAAATAAAATATTAATAAATAATAAATTAAATTATATGAATTTAGCTCAATCAAATACTGATATTTATTTTTATGCAATTATTTGACCTAATGAATTCACCCATTTAGATTGTATCCAATGATAAATAAAAGGAAGAGAAGAATTTGCAAAAAAGCAAGATTCATATAAAATGGGGTTGGTTAGGGGGTAGAATTAGGTATATGTAATCTAATGTTTATAAGCCAATTCTTGTGGATGTTTGGGGCAATGAAAGAAATAATCAATTAGTCTTTTGCTTTTATTATAGGCATTATTTTTTTGCTTAAAAAAAAAGAATTAGGAAATACTCATGGTAACCATTAGAGCCAGTGAATGTATTGAGCAATACAATAGAGAAGCAAAGATTGTAAATATCGATATCGTGCTTCAAGTAGGCGATGGCATCTCTCATATTTATGGTCTTGATGAAGTAATGACAGGTGAATTAGTAGAATTTAAAAAGGGTACGATAGGCATTGCCTTGAATTTAGAATCAAATAATGTTGGTGTTGTATTAATAGGTGACAGTAAGATGATACAAGAAAGAAGTTTTATCAAAGCAACAAGAAAAATTGCTTAGATACCCGTGAATTAGGCTTATTTAGGTCGTGTTATAAATGTCCTAGCTAAACCTATTGATGGTCGAGGTGAGATTTTAGCTTTGAATCTCGGTTAATTGAACCTCCCGCTCTAGGTATTATTTCAAGATGTTTTGTATATGAGCCTCTTCAAATGAGACTTATTGCTATTGACTTGATTATCCTTATAGGACGTGGGCAAGGAGAATTAAATTATTAGGGATAGACAGACTGGTAAAATAGTAGTAACCATAGATATAATTCTTAATCAACAAAGGCAAAATATATTATGTGTTTATGTAGCTATTGGTAAAAAAAAAAAAAATCTTTTGTGGCTCAGATAATGACCACTTTCCAGGAAAGAGGGGGCAATGGAATACGCTATTATGGTAGCCAAAACAATGGATTTTCTAGCTACATTACAATATCTCACGCCTTATATAAGAGCTGCTTTGGCTGAATATTTTATGTACCATGAATGACACACTTTAATCATTTATGATGATCCTTCCAAAAAAGTACACGCTTATCGCCAAGTGTCTCTTCTATTATGAAGACCACCTAGTCATGAAGCTTATCTAGGAGATGTTTTTTATTTGCATTCATGTCTTTTAAAAAGAGCTACTAAGTCAAGCTCTTAGTTAGGTGAAAGAAGTATGACTGCTTTACCAATAGTTGAGACCCAGTCGGGAGACGATTTGGCTTATATTCTTACTAATGTAATTTCCATTACAGATGGATAAATATTCTTATCTGCCAATCTATTCAATGCTAGAATTAGACCTGCTATTAATATAGGTATTTCTGTCTCCAGAATCGAATCTTCAGCTCAAATTAAAGCTATGAAACAAGTAGTTAGCAAATTAAAATTGGAATTGGCTCAATTCGTCGAATTAAAAGCCTTTGCGCCATTTAAAAATTATGTTTCGTAATTTCATAATCTAATTAATTTTTCAATTTATAATTGACTCTTGGATACAAACCACGAGAGTGTACACTCTTCCTCAAATTTTTCATTGAAAGGTAAAGATTAAATCCTTTTAACAAATAAAATTTTTGATCGTAAGATGAACTAAATGAAAGGACCCCTTAATTATTAAAGGGGTTAATAAAAAAAAATAACACTTTTACCACTAAACTATACCTGTTACAATGCGATTATTCTATATGTAAGGACCTTTTGTCAAACAAGGCAATTGAACGTAATCAAAATAAAATAGAATCAGAAAAAAATCCTGACAATTAGAACATTGACGCATTTTGTCAAAAGACCTAATGAAATTAGTAAAAGATGGCTCATTTCAATTATTTAGTTTAATAATTAAATAAAATAAGAAGGTCATTTTTTTGTTAGAGGAATTTTGATAGATAGGGCTCAGCAAAAGGGCTTAGGCCATAACATAAAAATGTGTTGGTAAGAATCCATATTCCTGCTATTTCAATATATTTAAAGATATTTTTTTAAAAAAATTAATTAAATTTATTATAAAACAATTTATTATAAAAATAATATAATATAAAATTTTAAAATAAAAAATATATTATATTATTATAATTAAGATTTTCTTTTATTTTAATAAATGTAAATAACAAAATTAAAATAAAAAAAGAAAATAAATGACACTTTGATTATTTATCACAAACACATTTTTGTATTTCAAATTAAAAATAATAAATCATTTTAGCTATGATTCACTGGTATGATTTGATTCGTTGTACAAAAAAAAAAAAAAAACCCTACAAGGTACTCACCAGGCCATGTTGTGAAAATAAAAAAATGACCTTTTTGGACTAGACAAAATCAAAGATATATTCTTCATTTTTATATTTTTATTTGAAATATCTCTTTCGAGTCTTTTCTTTATCTAAATGGAATTTTTGATAAGAGTTAGATATATATCAATAAAAGTAGTATTGTATATAATTAATAATCTATACAAAAAAAGTAAAGTATAAAAAAAGTAAAGAAAGGCTTTTTTTTTTTAAGCATTGCTTTTTGTGTAATGTAAGATAGTAATTATCCTTTTTCAATTAGGAGAGATGGTTGAGTGGACTAAAGCGTCAGATTGCTAATTCGTTGTATGAGTTATTCGTACCGAGGGTTCGAATCCCTTTCTTTCCATTTCTTTTTTGATGATGTGGAATTGGAATAGATAAAATCCTAACAATATTATAACATTTATAAAATCAAGCAAGAAAATCCTTATTTTTTTATTCTTCACGTCTGAGATTACATCCTGGATCATTAGATAAGAATCTGAAAATGAAGAGAGAAACAAAGAATATCACTATGTTGTAAACAAAGAGTTTGAGAGTAAGCATTACACAATCTCCAAGATCTTTATTTAGGAAAAAAAGAGAATAGATTCTTTATTTTTGTACCAATATCCTATTTATTTTGACACCAAGAAATGAAGCAATTTCGATAATTTCTATAAATTAAATCAAATAGAAAAGATTTGATATTTTGAGAATTCATTTGTAAAAAGATAAGAGTTGAGTCTTTCCTATTACAAAATTTTTTTCATACCAATAATTAGGTATTGTGTTGTGGTGGACTCTATTAGGTTCTTTCAGTGAAAAAAGGGGTTCAAAATGAGGAAATAGGATGATCTAGATTTATCACATCTACCCAAAAATTTCAATATCTGAATTAGGAGTTCGTTCATACTGTAAGACTTATTTGATCTTCTCAATTGTTAAAATTTTTTTTCGAATAAATCATGAATTTTTATAGGATAGTATTAAGGATCTCATCAAAAACTTATGGCAGTTTGCCAAACAAAGGCTAAGAGAAAAAAAAAAGAACAGGTATTATTGGCATAACGTCTACGATCAAATTCAAAAAAAGTGTAGGCCTCAAGCAATTTGGCGAACGAAAAACTACTCAAAAAAGGGCAAAATTAAAACAAATACGGCTCAATTTAAATATATTAAGCATAATAAATATTTTATTCTTGTAGATATTTTGATTTTGATTGAGTTATTAATATGTTATTGATATAAGGTCTAAACAAAGAAAGGAAAGTGAGGTAGAGTAAAAATACTTCTTTGAACTCACCAAATAAAAAATCCTTCCATTCTCACAAGAGAATAAAATAAGTTATAATTTCATATAATATCTTAATTGAATTATATGTAATGATCAATAAATTTTGGTTTCATTTTATATCTACATGTGTTAAAATCCTAACACTAATCTAATCTATTTCATAGATATTTGGGCTGGAATCGACGAACAGCCACTAACAATATTAGTCTTTATTAGTGTTGAATAGAAATCTAAATGGAGCGTAGCCAAGCGGTAAAGCAATGAGTTTTGGTCCCGTTATTCGAAGGTTCGAATCCTTCCATCCTAGAGCATAGAATAAATATTATTCTTTTTGAACAACCTTCTGTTTAAGAGTAAAATATTGGAGAAAATGTGATTCTTATTTCTAATTTTTCAAGATTCAAGGGGAAGAAAAATTTCTTTTTCCCCATTGAATCGAGTTCAAATAACACCTACTTGTGATCCGATTAAGGTGGAAACATAGGTTTCAAGAGTTGGAATTTAAATATATATATGTTATTAAATAAATAATTAAATATTTTTATTGATATAAATATGTATTTTTCTTTCATGCAATGAAATAGGCATTGCATTTATACAATAAAATGTGGAATTTATTTGAATTCTTACTGAGACTCTTTCTTCATAAATTCTCCATCCCATTCATATTTCATATACAAATAGAGGGAAAAAGTATAGATTACTATGTACCGATCAAACAATGACTATTCATGATTGCATAATTGAATCAATTACACACTAGTTCCAAACTAGAGGAATGTTATGGTAAAACTTCATTTGAAACGATATGATAGAAAGCAACATGCGACTTGAATGGAAGGACATGATCTGTTGTGGATTTTTACATCACTTTACTTTATACAAGAAGAAAAGTGCTCTTGGCTCGACATTCTTTGTTTTGTTCTACTAGAATCTTGATTTTTCATGGGTTCTAATGTAAAAAATAGTACAACATAAAGCTCAACGAGAAAATATTTATTCCTTTCTCAAGGGATAAGGATCTAGAGTTAGTACCAATCAATAAGTTTTTTCCAACTTCGTAAGTATATTTTTTTTCGATGTAGAAATTAAAGGGATCCATTTCAAGCAATTTTTCAAATCCATAAGGAAAATTTGTTAAAAAAGCAAAAAAAATTTATTTAAAGTGTATGATGCATGAATCAAGGTTTTGTATGATTTTTTCATAAAAAGAAATCATAAACAAAAAAGGGCTTGTTGCTACCATTTTTTAAATGATTGAAAATTATCGAAGTAATGTCTAAACCTAATTATTCAAAGCAAGGATAAAGGATCCTAGAACAAGGGCCATTTTGTTTTAAATTATCTCAACAATTAGATCACAATCAAGAATCAAAATCGATTCTAAAAGAGACAAACAAAAAGGGGCTTAGAGACTACTTAATAAATGAAATGCCTAAGGGTTTTCTATTGACCTATTTGAGACTTATCCAACTTGAGTTATAAGAGTATGAATGCTTTTTTTTTCCTTTTTCCAAAAAGAAAAGAAGAAAAAAGGATTTAGGACTTAAATGCCTAATTGATTTGGTCTTTTATGAATCTATTTGACATTCTAATTTTATAAATAGACAGAAACTCATTTCTAATCATAATTATTTTTTTCTCGAGCTATATGAGGAGAAACCCTCTTATACGTTTCTAGAGGGTAGTATTCATCTACATCTATCCTAACGAGTCATTTATCGAATCATTGCAATTGATGTTTGATCTTAAAGATAAGGAAAAGATCTTCAGAAAGTGGGTTTTTATGATCCGATAAATAATCAAACCTATTCAAATGTTCTTGCTATTTTATATTTCCTTAAGAAAGGTGCTCAACCTATAGGAACTGTTCATGATATTTCAAAGAAGGTAGGGGTTTTTTCGAAACTTAGTGTTAATCAAATGAAATTAAATTAATGAAATACAAAAAAAAAAAAATGTGTGGATGACTCATATATAGCTTTGTATAAAAAATGCTTTACTCTTTCCCCCTATTTTCTTCTATTCATACTTATTTATTTTTTCTAATTTAGTATTCCTACTAAAGAATATTGTGTTCTATAATGAGAAATTTTTTTTTTTTGAAAATCGATTTTATTGATATAATTTTATTGGTATAAAATACATAGAAAAAATAAATGATGAAATTGGTTTAAAAATATCATTTTTTTTTTACGTTACCTTCACTAGGGTGATTTTCTTTCATTTTAAATCTATTAACAACTAAGACAACAAGGGATAAAGCTTGTGTTTTTTAATTATATATTTTATATTTCTTTTATTTCTTTTTTATATTCTTTTCTTCATATTCAATATTCACAATCATATTGACAAGAGTGTATCGAACTAATATAATGCGATCATAGGAAATAGATCTATTTATCCCTGATCCATAGGTTTCTTTTTTATTTTACTTCATTCAATTAAAAAATGTTTAAAATATTAATTAAAAATTTTTATAGTCATAATCAATTAAAAATTTTTAGTTTAAATTCTTTAGATGTCTTGCTAGTTTCATGTTTTGGTTTTGATTACGTCATGAAATTGAATCTCTCTCTTTTTTTATTTTTATTTTTTGTATTCCGATTGAATCTATACATTCTAATTATTTTTTTCAGGTTGCTAACTTAACGGTAAAGTACTCGGCTTTTAAGTGCCACTAGCATCTTTTACACATTTATATGAAGAAAAGGATTCTTCCAGACCAGTGGTAGAGTTTGTAAGACCATGACTGACCTTGAAAGGAATGAATGGAAAAAATAGCATGTTGTATCAATGGAGAATTCGAATAACATATTTCTTTCTTTTCGGATAGGTACAAATTTGAATTCTCGATGCAGAACAAAATGAATTGAATTCAAAGTTAAGTCGAGCGAATGAATGGATAAAACTGTATGACCCAAATTAGAGGGAAACAAAAAGCAACGAGCTTCTGTTCATAATTTGAATGATTTCTCGATTTAACTAAATGTTAAAAATATGTTAGTGCCTAATGTGGGAAGGACTTTTCTCATGAGTGGATTATAAATTTTTCTAATGAGTTCTAACTATTAGTTTTTCCCTATTATTGGTCTAAGATGAATGTGTAAAAGAAGTAGTATATTGACAAAGAAAAAATATATATTTCCAAAATCAAAAGATTGATTGGGTTGAAAAAATAAAGGATTTCTAACCATCCTCCCTCTAAGCAACATAAATCAATTAGATGGAAAAAAAAGGGTAAAGAATCCATTGATGAGTTTACCTGTTTTTGAGGTATCTATTCCTTTCTTACTATAATATCTTATTTCGACTCTATCGCACTATGTACCATTTGATAACCCAATAAACACCTTTTTAAATCAAATTTCAATTAAAATGGATGAATTTCAAGTATATTTAGAGCTAGATAGATCTCGAAAACATGACTTCCTATATCCACTTATTTTTTGGGAGTATATTTATGCACTTGCTCATGATCATCGTTTAAATATAATAAATCTGTTTTGTTGGAAAATTTGAGTTATGAAAATACAAAGAAATATGAAATGTTTAATTTTTCAAATGTGTAGAATCATTTGATTATTTTTGCTAATGATTATAAAATCCATTTTTTGGTCACAATAATAATTTCTATTATCAAATGATATCAGCGGTATTTGCAGTGATTGCAAAAATTTCATTTTCTCTAAGATTAGTATCTACCTTAGAAGGAAAAAAATATCAAAATCTCATAATTTACAATCAATTCATTCAATATTTCCCTTTTTAGAGGACAAATTTTCACATTTAAATTATGTATTAGATGTACTAATACCTTATCCCATCCATTTGGAAATCTTAGTTCAACCACTTTGTTTCTAGATAAGAGATGCCTCTTCTTTGCATTTATTACGATTCTATCTCTACAAGTATTGTAATTGGAAGAGTCTTATTACTCCAAAGAAATCTTTTTTTTAATCCATGGTTTTCCTTGTTCTTATATAATTCTCATGTATGTGAATACAAATCCATCTTATTTTTTCTCTGCAACCAATCTTCTCATTTATGACCAACATCTTTTGAAGTCCTTCTTGAGCGAATTTTTTCTATGGAAAAATAGAAGATCTTATAAAAACCTTTGTTATGGTTTTTAGGACATCTTATGCTTGTTCAAGGATCATTTCATGCATTATGTTAAATATCAAGGAAAATCCATTTTGGCTTCAAAAAGATACGCCTTTTCTAATGAATAAATGAAAATATTACTTCATCAATTTATGGAAATGTCATTTTTACGTGTGGTCTCAATCACGAAGGGTCCGTATAAACCAATTATCGAAAGATTATCCAAACTTTCTAGGCTATTTTTCAAGTTTGCGATTTAATCCATTAGTGGTACGGAGCCAAATGCTAGAAAACTCATTTATAATAGATAATGCTATAAAGAAATTTGATACAAACATTCCAATTATTCCTATGATTGGATCATTGGCTAAAGCGAGATTTTGTAATACATTAGGGCATCCCATTAGTAAGTCGACCTGGGCCGATTCATCAGATTCTGATATTATTGATCGATTTGTGGGTATACGCAGAAATCTTTCTCATTATCATAGTGGATCCTCTGAAAAAAAGAATTTATATCGAATGAAATATATACTTCGACTTTCTTGTGTTAAAACTTTGGCACATAAACATAAAAGCATTGTACGCGTTTTTTTAAAAAGGTTAGGTTCAAACTTTTTGGAAGAATTCTTTATAGAGGAAGAGTAAGTTCTTTCTTTTATCTTTCCAAGAGCTTATTATGCTTTGCGAAAGTTATACAAAGTGTGTATTTTGTATTTGGATATTATTTGTATCAATTATTTGGTTAATCATGAATGATTTGGTTATGGGATCGTGTAATGTACGAAAATTTTTCATAAATGATGAAGAGATAAAAAAGTGCATTCATTCCTATTACTATTATTAATTGTTCATATAGTAAGAATAAGAAAAGAAGAATAAGGTTGATTAACTGAGTATCCAATTCGAATTTCATTTAGGGAAGAAATTGAGTTTTCCATATATACATAGAGAAAGCCGTGTGCAATGAAAAATGCAAGCACGGTTTGTGAAGAGATTTTGCTACCTTTACCTATACCTATCTACTATATCTGACTAGTTTCAGGTTCGAATCTCGGGCAACCCATTATATTATTATTATTTTATCGAAATGATATTCATATATAAAATGTATGGATATAAATCTGCATTCCACTTTTGTTTTGTAACTCACTTCATTCTTTCAAAAAAAAAAAAAAAGATTCCGATGAATTTAGATAGATAAGATCATAGATATATATTTGACATTGGTTGACACGGATGTATAAGTCATGTTATACTGTTGAATAACAAGCTTTCATATTTCTATTTTTAGCGCATTTGTGTGCTTAAGAGTCCCTGATGATTAAATAAACTAAGATTTTACCATGACTGTAATTTTAGAGAGACACGAAAGTGAAAGCCTATAGGGTCGCTTCTGTAACTAGATAACCAGCACTAAAAATAGTCTTTACATTGGATGGTTTGGTGTTTTGATGATCCCTACCTTGTTGACCCCAACTTTAGTATTTATTATCGCATTCATTGCAGCTCCTCCTATAGACATTGACAGTATTCGCGAACCTATTTTTGGATATCTACTTTATGGAAATAATATTATTTCTAGTGCCATTATTCCTACATCTACAGTTATAAGTTTGCACTTTTACCCGATCTAGGAAGCCGCATCCATTGATGAATGGTTATATAACGGTGGTCCTTATGAGCTAATTGTTCTACACTTCTTACTTAGTATAGCTGGTTACATGGGTCGTGAGTAAGAACTTAGTTTTCGTTTAGGTATGTGCCCTTGGATTGATGTTGCATATTCAGCTCCTGTTGCACCTGCTACCACTGTTTTCTTCATCTATCCAATTGGTCAAGGAAGTTTTTCTGATGGTATGACTCTAGGAATCTCTGGTACTTTTAGCTTTATGATTGTATTCCAAGTAGAGCACAACATTCTTATGCACCCATTTCGCATGCTAGGCGTAGTTGGTGTATTTGACGGCTCCCTATTTAGTACTATGCATGGTTCCTTGGTAACTTTTAGTTCGATCAGGGGAAACCACAGAAAATGAATCTGTTAATGAAGGTTATCAATTTAGTCAAGAGGAAGAAACTTATAATATCATAGCTACACTTGGTTATTTTGGCCGATTGATCTTCCAATATGCTAGTTTCAACAACTTTCATTCTTTATATTTCTTCTTAGTGGCTTGGCTCGTAGTAGGTATCTGGTTCACTTTTTTAGGTATTAGCACTATGGCTTTCAACCTAAATGGTTTCAATTTCAACCAATCTGTAGTTGATAGTCAAGGTCGTGTAATTAATACTTGGGCTAATATTATTAACCGTGCTAACCTTGGTATGGAAGTTATACATGAACATAATGCTCATAACTTCCCTTTAGACCTAGCTGCTATTGAAGCTCCATCTACAAATGGATAAAACTTTGGTTTGGTCTTAGCATAGAATACTATTTTTGAAAATAAAGGAGCAATAATCAACTTCTTCTTTTATCAAGAAGGTTGGTATTACTCCTTTATTTAGTTATTTAGTAGTTTTTTTATATAATGTAAAGTCTTTTTGACTTCAACATTAAACATTGAATAAGAAAAAATAAAATAAAGAAAAATTTATGAGTGTTTTTTTTAGTATTATACTTTCGTTATCTACTATTTTTTTTAGAAAAAAGTTTTTACTAATCTTTTGTGAAGTTATTATTTAACATACATTAAAAAAAAGTTGGAATTGTCTGCCTGTTCTTGTATAAAAATTGTAGTTTTTTTCATTTTTCATTTCATTTGTTTTGCAAATTAATTTTCTAAATAAAAAAAGGGTGGTGGTAAAGTAATAGGGGCGGATGTAGCCAAGTGGATCAAGGCAGTAGATTATGAATCCACCATGCGCAGGTTCAATTCCCATCGTTCGCCCATAATAACTATTAACTAGTTATAATAACTAACATTTTTGCTTTTGTATTAAGCTTATCAATTTTTCTTAATAAATGATTTGTTACAAAAGGATTTTTTTTTTTTAGTGAACGTGTCACAATTAATTAACTCATATTTTTTTAAGACAAAAAAAGAAATTCTATTTTCTCTCATATTTACTATGGTGACGAATAATCAAATTATCGCTATATTTGTTACTTTTTTGCTTCTTCTTCTAAATGCAAAATAACCCTAAGGGGTTACGAGTTTTTTCTACCAATTAGAGCCTTCTTTTCACCACCTCTATGGGGATGGTCTACAGGGTTCATAACTACTCCTCTTACTATAGGACGCTTACCTAGCTAAAATTTAGATCCGCTCTACCCAAATTTCTCTGGTTCACCCTAACATTCCCCACTTGTTCGACTGTTGCTGAGAAATTTTTGGATATCAAACGGACCTCTCGAGAAGGTAATTTTAATGTGGCCAATTTCCCCTCTTTTGCAATCAGTTTCGCTATAGCACCCGCTGCTCTAGCTAATTGTCCATCGTTTCTAAGTGTGATTTCAATGTTATCTATAGCCGTGCCTAAGGGCATATCGGTTGAAGTGGATTCTTCTTTTTCATCAATCAAAACCCTTTCCCAAATCTATACAAGCTTCTTCCAAAGCATATGACTTTTTGGATGTAGATGATGACATCTATACATATGGATCTTATATATATATCGTACAATGAAGTACCACACGAGTGGATATATAGGAATCCAAATCTACCGAATAACTCATGCTACGATCTTCTACATCCTAGGTCTTCCCGTTTCGTCATCTATCTTCTATTCTTCATGTAGCATTCAGACCAAATGACTCTATGAAATTACATCAAAACTTCCATATATTATGGGTAGCGTAGGAGACATCTCTATTTTTCCCCCAGGAAATCTTTAGAATTACCATTACTTAGCTTTCAATTTGCCTTTGACCATCACATGAAATGTGAATAACTCGTCCTCCTCTCTTTGAAACAAGGGGCGTTTCTGGTTCTGTCGGTTCTTGAAACAATTTTGTCTTTTCCATATTACTATATCTCTAAAGTCAACAATTTTATATGAGAAACTACTAAACTCAATCACTTACTGTCATTACTCTTCAGTTTTCTGTTGAGATCTATCTTATAGAGGTACTCAAATTGGATCAGTGATCGATTTCTAGGTTTCATCGTAAACCTAATTGGTTACTTCCAATTACAAAAATCAATTAGTTCAAACCGCACTCAAAGGTAGGGCATTTCCAATTTTTATAGGAACTTCTATACTAGAAATAATGGGATCTCTAATTATAGCCCCTCTAGGATGAAAAATATATCTCTTCTCACCATCTCTATTGTGTATGAGACAAATGTATGCATTTCGATTGGGGTCGTATTCTATGGTTACGATTCTACCATGTATTTCTTTTTCATTTCACCGAAATTCGATTTTATAGTATAGACACTTATGACCTCCCCTTTTATGCCTTGCGGTAATGATTCCTCTGGCATTATGACCTTTACCACAATGATGTTGTCCATATATCAAATTATTTCATGGATTAGATTTCACTTCATTGTTTACGATTTTATTGTATGTGCTCGAGGTAGAAGTTTTATATAAATGTATCGCCATGCTATTAAGTATTTTGATTTAAGTTCATTTCTTTCTAAGAGGTGGAATAGAATAACCCGGTTAAAGCGTAATGATCATACGTCTATAATGCATTGTATGTCCCATGATAGGTCCCATTCTTTTACCCTTTTTGGGGAGTTGATGACTATTCATAGCTATTACCTTGACACCAAAGAAGAGTTCGACCTAATGCTTTATTTTTGTCCCAATTGATCCTGATTTGAATTAAAAGTATATTGATTTTTCCCTAATAACCGAATATTTTTGTCTGTAAATACTACATATTTGATTCCATTCATAAATCCATTTTCTTCCTTATGAGTTCTAGTCTTAATAACAATGCTAGTTCTTATTGTTCATATTTTATAATATGAATATACCACATGAATTCATTATGTATTGATGATGAGATTCCATTGATACAGAGCCAATTCCAATAAACTTATAGGAAGGTCCCATTGGCATGCATCCAGTAAGAATTAAACCTACGAATTGGCCAATTATGAGTTGGGTGCCTTAACCATTCAGCCATGGATGCTTAATGGGGATCCTCGTACATGGTGACTAACTGAATTCCAATTGAAATAAAATCTTTAGGATAAATCAATGCAATTTAGGAGGAATCAATGAAAAGACGTCAATTCAAATCTTGGATTTTTCGAATTGAGAGAATTATTGTGGGAGATCAAGAATTCTCATCATTTCTTAGATTCATGGACCCAATTCAATTCAGTGGGATCTTTCATTCACATTTTTTTTCATCAAGAACATTTTATAAAACTCTTGGACCCTCGAATTTGGAGTATCCTATTTTCACACAATTCACAAGGTTTAACAAGCAATCGATATTTCACGATCAAGGGTGTAGTGCTATTTGCAGTAGTGGTCTTTATATATCATATTAACAATCAAAATATGGTCGAAAGAAAAAATCTCTATTTGATAAGGCTTCTTCCTATTCCTATGAATTCCATTGGACTCAAAAATGATACATTGAAAGAATCTTTTGGGTCTTCTAATATCAATAGTTCATTATTTCGCTTCTGTATCTTCCAAAAGAAAAAAAAAAGATCTTTGAGAGCTGTTTCTTGGATCCGAAAGAAAGTACTTGGGTTCCTCCAATAACTAAAAAGTGTATCATGCCTAAATCTAACTAGAGTTCGCGGTGATGGTGGAACTGGATCAGAAAAAAGAGGGATTCTAATTATAAGATATCTAATGAAACTGTCGCTGGAATTGATAACAGGTTCAAAGAGAAAGACATCAAATATCTGGAGTTTCTTTTTTATATTATATGGATGATCCAATCTGCAAAGGCCATGATTGGGAATTGTTTGATCGTCTTTCTTCGAGTGAGAGGTGAAACATAATCAACTTGAATTCGGGACAACTATTCGAAATCTTAGTGAACGGGATTTGTTATTCATATTTACCTTTCATGAAAAAATACCAATTGAAGTGGAGGGTTTCTTCAAACAACAAGGAGCTGGATCAATTATTCAATCAAATGATATTGAGCATGTTTCCCATCTCTTCTCAAGAAAAAAGTAGGTTATTTCTTTGCAAAATTATGCTCAATTTCATATTTGACAATTTCGCCAAGATCTCTTCATTAGTTAGGGGAAGAATCCGCACGAATCATATTTTGTAAGGAACATATTGAGAGAGAATTGGATTTGGTTAGGCAATGTGTGGTTGATAAACAAGGATCAATTTTTTAGCAAGGTACAAAATGTGATGTCAAATATTCAATATGATTCCACAAGATCTAGTTTTGTTTAAGTAACAGATTCTAGCCAATTGAAAAGATCTTCTGATTAATTTAGAGATCATTTGGATTCCATTAGTAATGAGGATTCGGAATATCACACATTGATCAATCAAAGAGAGATTTAATAACTAAAAGGAAGATTGATTCTTTGGGATCCTTCCTTTCTTCAAACGAAACGAATAGAGATAGAATCAGACCAATTCCCTAAATGCCTTTCTCGATATTCCTCAGTACCTCAGCTATTCATGAAACGTGAGAAGTGGATGAATAATAATCTGCTTCCGTAAGAAATCGAAGAATTTCTTGGGAATCCTACAAGACCCATTCGTTCTTTTTTCTCTGATAGATGGTCAGAACTTCATCTAGGTTCCAATCTTACTGAGAGGTCCATTAGAGATCATAAATTGTTGAATAAAGAATGAGATGTTTCTTTTGTCCCTTCCAAGCAATCAAAAAATAAAGAAATAGTTAATATATTCAAGATAATTACATATTTACAAAACATCATCTCAATTCATCCGATTTCATCAGATATGGTGCGATATTATTTTGAAGGATGAATTGGGTATGGATAGTTCCAATAAGATTTCATTCTTGAACAAAAATCCATTTTTTTATTTATTTCATCTATTCCATGACTTGAACAGGGAGGATACATGTTACACCATGATTTTGAATCAGAAGAGAGATTTCAAGAAATGGCAAATCTATTCACTGTATCAATAACCAAGCCGGATCTGGTGTATCATTAAAGATTTGCCTTTTTTATTGATTCCTATGGATTGGATCAAAAACAATTCTTGAATAAGGTATTCAACTCCAAGGATGAATCAAAAAAGAAATCTTTATTGGTTCTACCTCATATTTTTTATGAAGAAAATGAATCCTTTTATCGAAGGATCAGAAAAAAATGGGTCTAGATCCCCAATGGGAATGATTTGGAAGATCTAAAACCAAAAGTAGTGGTATTTGCTACCAACAACATAATAGAGGCAGTCAATCAATAGAGATTGATTCGAAATCTGATTCAAATCTAATATAGTGCCTATAGAAGAAATGTATTGAATCGATTCTTTTTAAGCAACTTCGAATATGGAATTCAAAGGGATCAAATAGGAAATGATACTCTGAATCATAGAACTATAATGAAATATGCGATCAATCAACGTTAATCAAATTTGAAAAAGACTCAAAAGAAATGGTTCGATCCTCTTATTTTTCTTTCTCGAACTAATAGATCCATAAGTCGGGATCCTAATGTATGTAGATACAAATGGTCCAATAGGAGCAAGAATTTCCAGGGACATTTGGAACATTTTGTTTTTGAGAAGAAGAACCGTTTTCAAGTAGTGTTCAATCAATTCAATATATTAATCAATATTCGATTGATTGGTCTGAGGTTATTGACAAAAAAGATTTGTCCAAGTCACTTCGTTTCTTTTTGTCCAAGTTACTTCTTTTTCGTCTAACTCACTTCTTTTTTTCTTTATGTGTTTCGAGAATATCCCCATCCATAGGTCTGAAATCTATATCTATGAATTGAAAGGTCTGAATGATCAACTCCATAATCAGTTGTTAGAATCAATAGGTCTTCAAATCGTTCATTTGAAAAAATTGAAACCTTTCTTTTTGGATGATCATAATACTTCTCAAAAATCAAAATTCTTGATCAATGCAGGAACAATATCACCATTTTTGTTCAATAAAATACCAAAGTGGATGATTGACTCATTCTATACTAGAAAGAATCGCAGAAAATCTTTTGATAACACGGATTCCTATTTCTCACTAATATCCCATGATCAAGACAATTGTCTGAATCCTGTGAAACCATTTCATAGAAGTTCATTTATGTCTTCTTTTTATAAAGCAAATTAACTTCGATTCTTGAATAATCCACATCACTTTTGCTTCTATTGTAACAAAAGATTCCTTTTTTATGTGGAAAAGGTCCATATCAATAATTATGATTTTACATATGGACAATTCCTCAATATCTTGTTCATTCGCAAGAAAATATTTTCTTTATGCAGTGGTAAAAAAAAAACATACTTTTTTGGAGAGAGATATTATTTCACCTTCATCAATCGAGTCGCAGGTATCTAACATATTCATATCTAAGGATTTTCCATAAAGTGGTGACGAAAGGTATAACTTGTACAAATCTTTCCATTTTGCAATTTGACCTAATCCATTAGTTCATAAAGCTATTTACTCGATTGCAAACATTTCTGGAACACCTATAATAGAGGGACAAATAGTCAATTTTGAAAGAACTTATTGTCAACCTCTTTCAGATATGAATCTATCTCATTTAGAAGAGAAAAACTTGCATTAGTATCTCAATTTCAATTCAAACATGGGTTTGATTCGCACTCCATGTTCCGAGAAATATTTACCATCTAAAAAGAGGGAAAAATGGTGTCTTTGTTTAAAGAAATGCATTGAGGAAGGGCAGATGGATAGAACCTTTCAATGAGATAGTGCTTTTTCAACTCCCTCAAAATGGAATCTATTCCAAATATATATGCCATGGTTCTTTACTTCAACAGGGTACAAATATCTAAATTTGATATTTTTAGATACTTTTTCAAACCTATTGCTGATACTAAGTAGTAGTCAAAATTTTGAATCCATTTTTCATGATATTATGCATAAATCAGATATATCATGGCAAATTCTTCAAAAAAAAAATTATGTCTTCCACAATGGAACATGATAAGTGAGATTTCGAGTAAGTGTTTACATAATCTTCTTCTATTCGTAGAAATAATTCATCGAAATGATGAGTCACCATTGATATCATCACATCTTAGAACACCAAATGTTCAGTAGTTTTTTTATTCAATCTTTTTCTTTCTTTTTGGTGTTTGGATATCTCATTCGTACACATCTTCTTTTTGTTTCCCAAGCTTAGAGTGAGTTATAGATAGAGTGCAAAGGGGTCAAATCTTTGATGATTCCATCATACATGATTGAGTTGCAAAAACTTCTGAATATGTATCCTACATCTGAGCTGAATTCTTTCTGGTTAAAGAATCTTTTTCTAGTTGCTCTAGAATAATTAGGAGATTCCTTAGAAGAAATATAGGGTTCTGGTAGCAACAAGCTATGGGGTGGTGATCCTACTTATGAGGTTAAATCAACACGTTCTAGGAAGAAATATTTGAATATCAATTTCATCGATATCATGGATCTCATAAGTAGCATACCAAATCCCATCAATCAAATCACTTTTTCGAGAAATATGAGACATCTAAGTCATACAAGTAAAGAGATTTAATCATTGATAAGAAAAAGAAAAAAACGTGAGCGGTGATTGGATTGATGATAAAATAGAATCCTGGGTCACGAACATGATTCGATTGATGATAAAGAAAGAGAATTTTTGGTTCAGTTCTCCACCATAATGGCAGAAAAAAGGATTGATAAAATTTTTTTGAGTTTGACTCATAGTGATCATTTATCAAAGAATGACACTGATTATCAAATGATTGAACAACCGGGAACAATTTACTTACGATACTTAGTTGACGTTCATAAAAAGTATCTAATGAATTATGAGTTCAATACATCCTGTTTAACAGAAAGATGGATATTCTTTGCTCATTATCAAACAATCACTTATTCATAAACTTCATGTAAGGCTAATAGTTTTCATTTCCCATCTCATGGAAAACCTTTTTGCTTTGCTTAGCCCTATCCCTCTCTAGGGATATTTTAGTGATAGGTTCTATAGGAACTAGACGATCCTATTTGGTCAAATACCTAGCGATAAACTCTTATGTTCCTTTGATTACAGTATTTCTGAACAAGTTCCTGGATAATAAGCCTAAACGTTTTTTTATTGATGATATCGATATTAACGATAGTGAGGATATTGATGCCAATGATGATATTGATACTAGTAACGATATTAATAATAGTGACAATATTGATCATGAACTTGATATGAAGCTGAAACTTTTAACTATGATGAATGCTTAACTATGGATATGATGTCGGAAATAGACTAGTTTTATATTACCCTTTAATTCGAGTTAGCGAAAGCAATGTCTCCTTGCATAATATGGATTCCAAAGATTCATGATCTGGATGTGAATGAGTCGAATTACTTATCCCTCGGTCTATTAGTGAAATCTCTCTCCAGGGACTGTAAAAGATGTTCCAGTAGAAATATTCTTGTTATTGCTTTGACTTATATTCCCAAAAAGTGGATCCCACTCTAATAGCCCTGAATAAATTAAATACATGCATTAAGATACAAAGGCTTCTTATTCCATAACAATGAAAGCACTTTTTCACTCTTTCATATACTAGGGGATTTTCACTTGGAAAAGGAAATGTTCCATACTAATGGATTCTAGTCCATAACCATGGGTTCCAATGCACGAGATCTTGTGGCACTTACCAATGAGGCCCTATCGATTAGTATTACACAAAAGAAATCAATTATAGACACTAATACAATTAGATTTGCTCTTTATAGATAAACTTGGGATTTGCAATCCTAGGTAAGATCGGTTGAGGATCATGGGATCCTTTCCTATCATATAGAAAAGGTTGTTGCACAAAATGCACTTCTAAGTAATTGCCCCATAGATCTTATATCTATCTATATAAAGAAGAAATCATGTAAGAAAGGGGATACTTATTTGTACAAATGGTACTTCGAACTTAGAATGAGCATGAAGAAATTAACAATACTTGTTTATCTTTTGAGTTGTTCTGCCGGATTGGTCGCTCAAGACCTTTAGTCTCTACCCAAACCTGACAAAAAAAATAAGATCACTTCTTATGGATTCGTTAAGAATGATTCTGATCTCAAGGTGCTCTGGTGGTATCCTCACGGATAGAAAAAGATTGCAGTCAGTTTGATAATGATCAAGTGACATTGCTTCTTCAGTTCGAACCAAGGAATCCCTTATATATGATGCAAAATGGATCTTGTTCTATCATTGATTAGAGATTTCTCTATGAAAAATACGAATCAGAGTTTAAAGAAGAGGAAGGAGAAGAAGTCCTCGACCAGTAACAGATAGAGGAGGATTTATTTAATCACATAGTTTGGACTCTCAGAATATAGTGCCCTTAGGGCTTTCTATTTGATTGTATCAAAAGGTCCAACGAATTGGGATTTTCCTATTGGGCCAGGTCATTTCAGGGCAAGTGGATCATTTATGATGAAAAGAGTGAGCTTTAAGTGAATAATCTAGAGTTCTTGTAGAATGGAACCATGCAGTATTAGACACGAAGTAGATCTTTCAAAGAACAAGGCTTTTTTTGAATAAGCCATTTCATTTGGGACCCTGTGGATCCACTCTTTCTCCCATTTAAAGATCAGCCCTTTGTCCC